>PVJS01017860.1:0-35520 GCA_004027185.1 Glis glis | reverse complement strand
CAAAAAAAAAAAAAAAAAAAAAAAAACTATGAATTCAGCCGGGCATGGTGACGCAAGCTGTAATCCTAGTACTTGGGAGGCTGAGACAGGAGGATCGCAGATTCGCGGTCCTCCACAATTTAGTGAGACCCTGTTTCAAAATAGAAACTAAAATAGGGCTGGGGGTGTAGCTCAGAGGTAGAATTCCCCTGGGTTCAATCCTCAGTACTGCAAAAACAAAAACAAAAAAAACCTATGAATTCAAGCCAGGTGTGGCAGTGCACACCTGTAATCCCAGTATTTGGGAGGCTGAGACAGAAAGATCGCAGGTTCAAGGCCAGCCTCAGTAGTTTAGCGAGGCCCTCAGAAATTGAGCAAGACCCTATTTCACAATTAAAAAAAAATCTGGAGCTGTAACTCAGAGGTGCAATGCCCCTGGGTTCAACCCCAGTACCAAAATAAATAAATAAATAAATAATGATAAGTGAATTCAAGCATGTTCAAAACCCTTCAGTGGCTCCCTGACACCTTTGGAATAAAGTCACAGCTCCAGGCCCAGCCTCCAAGGCCATGCCACCCCGCTGGCCTCTCTGACTCCATCTTCCACACCCCTGTATATTCCAACTGCTCTAAACTGCTCAAGACTCTTGCTAGATCCCCAGTACCTGGCACAGCACTCAGCAAATGTTTACTGAATATCAATAATTATATTAACACCAACTACCATTTATTGATCATTTACTTCTTGTAAGGCACTGTGTTATGTTTTATGTGCTTTATATGATGTGATCCTCTCCCTATTAAGTATGTCCTATTCCTTTCCCATTTTAAAGATTAGGAAATTGAGGCTCAGTGAGGCTAAACAACTTGCCTAAGGTCACACAGCCAGTCAGAAGGCATCCAGGTCCCGTGTCCAAGCCCATCCTGTAAGCTGTTGAGTACAGGAGATACCCTCACCTCTTCCGGCTCCTGCCTATCCTGCATTTCACCTCACAAGGGCCCCCACCTGCCCTGCCCCCCTCGTAGTGTACCCTAGTATCCCTCCATGGCCCAGTCTGGCACCGCTCCCAGCAGGCAGGAGGGAGCTGAGCGCTCTGCTCTGGGAGCCCCCTGAGCCTGTGTCCTGCCCCTCCCCAGATGTGGAACATGGAGCGTGGGCGCTGGGACACAAGCTGTGCTCCATCATGGTGAAGCAAGAACAGAGCTCCGAGCTGCCCGTGGACCCTCTGGCCACCTCCTCAGCCATGGCCGCCGCCACCATGGCCACCGCCCCACTACTGGGCCTCAGCCCCCTGTCCAGGCTGCCCATGCCCCATCAGGTGAGCCTGGGGATGACTGGTGGGCCAAGGGGACAGGGCTGGTGGGTCTGTGGGAATAGGTGTCCCTACCCTAGGGCTCTGTGAACAGGCAGTGTCAACCTCAGGCAGAGGGCGGAGGTCCCAGACCGGCTTCTGCCTCCCCCTCTAGCCTCCCTTCACAGTCCCCTGAGCAAGCAGACGTCAGCCCGTGTGCAGAAGAAGAATCGAGCAGGGCTGGGTACCAGGGCCAGACTAGGGTCTCAGAGATGGAGACGGCCCTGACCACTTCCTTTTCTTAAAGCTTCCAGATTTTAAAAAAGAAAGACCAAACTGTAAATATAAAAATATTGCTCTAAGGCCGGGCGTGGTGGCGCACGCTTGTAATCCCAGTACTTGGGAGGCGGAGACCGGAGGATCCGGGTTCGCGGCCAGCCTCAGCTACTTAGTGAGGCCCTCCGCAACTTCGTGAGACCCGGTTTCAAAATAAAAAATAAAAAGAATAGGGCCGGGGGTGTAGCTCGGAGGTAGAACACCCCTGGGTTCAACCCCCGGTACCGAAAAAAAAAATTTTGCTCTAAGCTGGGCATGCTGGCACAGACCTGTAATCCCAGTACTTGGGAGGCTGAGACAGGAGAATCATAGGTTCAAGGCCAGCCCCAGCAATTTAGCGAGACTCTGTTTCAAAATAAAAAATAAATAGGGCTGTGGGTATAGCTCGGAAATAGAGCACCCCTGGGTTCAATTTCCAGTAACACACACACACACACACACACACACACACACACACACAATGTTGCTATATTGCAATTATTTACATTTATGAGATTAAGAAACCACACTCTCAAGCCGGGGGTGGTGGCACACACCTATAATCCCAGTACTTGGGAGGCTGAGACAAGAGGATCGCAGGTTCAAGGACAGCCTCAGCAAGTTGTGAGACTCTCATCAACCTAGTGAGAGCCTGTCTCCAAATAAGAAATAAAATTGGGCTGGGGTGTAGCTCAAAGGTAGAATGCCTCTGGTTCAATCCCCAGTACCAAAAATAAATAAATAAGTAAACCACACCCTCACACCAAATCCTACCTCCACTCCCATGAATGTATAGATAACAGCATTCAGCCATAAATCCAAGACCATTTGGGAATGTAAGGCCCAGATCTCCTGCTCCTGGGAGAGGCCCTGCCTGAGTCCAGCCTGGCTCCTGACCTGTGCTCTGGGCACGCTGCATCCCCTCTTTCTCCCTCCGCTTCCTCTCTGTAAATGAGTGCATGAACTCCCTCCCAGGTGCTTCTAGGCCTAAGATTCTACAATATGAGGGTCATCTTAAAATGCCTAGAGTCGGGGTTCTGCTGGGGGGCCCCTGACTCACCTGATTAAAGTATATGGCCACAGGCAAGAAAGGTCTGCCCCTCCCCAGTTCACCCCTGAGCCTGAGAATCTTTCGAGGCTGTCTCCAAGACTGGCTCGGCGAGGCCTCCTCACCAAAGCAGGAAGGGATGGAGTGACAGCCACGGTGGCCTTGGAGAGGGAAACTGAGGCTGCAGGTGTTAAGCAGTTGGCCCAAGAGCACACAGTCAGAAATAATGGCGCTGCTTTCCAAACCGGGCCTGCCAGACCCCAAAGCCCTTGCTCTCTCTCTCCCAAGGTCACAGCACCCACCTGCAAGGCACGGGAGCCGAGAGTTGGCCTTGTCCATAACGAGCCACATGAACCACAAAAGTACTGTAATTCTGGGAGTGGTGGTGCATACCTGTAATCGCAGTACTTGGGAGGTTGAGACAGGAGGACCGCAGGTTTGAGGCCAGCCTCAGCAACTTAGCAAGATCCTGTTTCAAAATTAAAAATAAAAAGGGCTGGGGGTGTAGCTGAGAGGTAGAATGCCCTTGGTGGTGGTGCACGCTTGTAATCCCAGTATTTGGGAGGTGGAGACCGGAGGATCAGGGTTCGTGCCCAGCCTCAGCTACTTAGTGAGGCCCTCCACAACTTCATGAGACCCGGTTTCAAAATAAAGTATAAAAGAATAGGGCCGGGGGTGTAGCTCGGAGGTAAAAACGCCCCTGGGTTCAATCCCCAGTACCGCAAAAAAAAAAAAAAAAAAACAGAGAGAGAGAGATTGTCACTACTGTGCATGTCCCCTCATTCCCTGGGCTGTCATGAGAGGACTAAGCTGGGTCTAGACCAGGGAATTGCCACGATCCAAGGCAACTTGAACTTCCTGAGTTTCTTACTCATCTTCCTCTATGCAGCGTTCGGTGCCCCCCTCACCCCGCAATAGCATGGTCTCTCTGCTGGCTGCAGACCCAGAGGGGAGAGATGGCTCCCAAATCCAGCACCTGACCCCCGCCTTCCTCAGAGAGACTGCACTTAGGTGCATGTTGACTGTCACGTGGGTGAAGCCATGCATGTCCCTCAGGTCTGGGACAAGCTGGAGTATGAATAAGTACGAATCTGCAGATGTGAATGGAACCGATGCCACCGGCCCGGGCTCGCACGCACTGGGGCTCCTGCTGCTGCAGACGCTTTGCTCTGGATTCTGCCCCTGCATGTGCCCCAGGACTCACCGCAGACTCGGCTTCTCAGGGAGCCTTCTCTGACCCCAGCCAGTCAGTTCCTCCCGCTGTTCTATTGTTGCCATTCATGGGGCAGCTGCAGCGTGCTGGACACAACCTCTGGTCCTCATGGCAGCCCACACACCAAATCCCACGTGGCCTCGCAGTTGGCAGGAGGTCGGCCTCCACCCAGAAGGTGGCCTGGCCTCGGAGGCCACTGGAAGCCTCCTTCTCTGAGCGTAAGGTCTGAACTACACTCCTTGGCCACATTCTCTTCTCTTAGGAGCAACTTGGCTTTTCCAAGCATGAGAATTGGCCTCTGTCCCCTCAGTACCCCAAGCCCAGCCATTTCCTCTATGCACAGGACAGACCACCGACCTCAGGCAGGGATGTGGGGTGGGCACAGGTGGGAGCCTCCCCGGAGCAGCTCATGGAGTCGGACCTGCCTCTCCTTCAGGCCCCAGGAGAGATGACTCAGCTGCCAGTGATCAAAGCAGAGCCCCAGGAGGTGAGCCAGTTCCTCAAAGTGACACCAGGTAAGTGTGTCCAGGGGGTGCTCTCTTCTTCTCCAGACCTGGGCAGACAGCATCCTACTCCCTTGGTCCCACACCAGCCCGCATCTGTCCCTTGAAACCCCACACTTATCCCTCAACATGTCCCCTCTCCTCCCTACCCTACCTACTCACTATCCACCCATGCTTCTTCTTCTCTTTCCATCCCCCCTTACTGAATCTATGATTGCCATCACTATGTTGCCCTCTCTCCTTCCCAATCCCCCTCCACCCACTCACTAACCAAAGCCTACTCTAGAGCCACCCATCCCCCACCCATCCAATCATCTAGCCATCCATCCATCTACCCATGCACCCAACCCATCCACCCACCCATCCAACCATCTAACCAGCCAGCCATCTACTCATCTACCCACCCATTCATCCATCTAACCAGCCACCCATCCACCCATCTACCTATCCATCCATCCATCTATTCATCCACCTAACCCATTCATCCATCTACCCATTCCCTCCCCATCCAACCATCTATCCATCTACCCACCCATCCAGTCATCTACCCATCCACCCCCCATCCAACCATCTATCCATCTACCCACCCATCCAGCCATCTAGCCATCTACCCACCCCATCCATCCATCCACCCATTCACCCACCCATCCAACCATCTACCATCCACCCAACCCATCTATCCATCTACCCATCCACCCAACCCATCCATCCATCTAGCCATCCACCCATCCAACTATCTATCCATCCACCCAACCCATCTATCCATCTAGTCATCCACCCATCCAACCAGCCATCCACCCATCCAACTATCTATCCATCCACCCACCCATCCATCCATCTATCCATCTACCCAACCATCCACCCATCCATTCAACAAGAGTCCACTGGGCAACATCTCCCAGACACAGGCTCTGGAGAAGCAGAGAGAGAAGACAGTCCCTGTACCCAAGAAAGTCACAGAGTTCCCAGGGCCACAAACAAATCACCCACTCCCCAGCAGTAATATAGATATGCAGATGGAAAATCCCCAGGGAGCCTTGGGAGCTCATCCCCAGACCACGGGGAGAAGGGGACCCAGGAGGCTTCTTGAAGTTGGCCAGAAAGAGAAAGGGTAACAAACTCTTTCCAATCCCACCTCATTAATTTGTCAAACCCTGATAAAGTATCTACTATGTATCGGGCCCCAGGCCAAGTACAACAAGGTCTAGAAACATAAATAGGGCCAAAGTTTTGCCAGTCAAAGTGCTCTCTGCCTTGGAGAGAAGACAGGATGCAGACAAGATAGAAAAGGACTCTGTTAGCTGGGCATTGTGGCACACACCCAGTACTTGGGGGGCTGAGACAGGAGGATTGCAGGTTCGAGACCAGCCTCAGCAACTTAGTGAGGTCCCTTGGCAACTTAGCGAGACCCCATTTTGAAATTAAAATTAAAATAGGGCTGGGGGTGTAGCTCACTAGTAGAATGCCTCTGGATTCAATCTCCACTACCAAAATAAAAATAAAAAGGAAAGGAAAGGACTCTGTTAAGACATCTTATATTGCAGTGCACCCTTCAAACCTCAGCATTCCAGGTACACTCGTTCACTGCACCCTTATGGCTCTGAGCAACGTCGTTTCGACCCATTCAACAGATGAGGAGGCGAGGCAGGGAAAGGCCAGGTACACATAGCTCAGGTTGCACAGTTGAGAGGTGCCAGTCAGGACTTGACCTCCGGCCTCCTGCCTCCAGGCCCAGTGCTCTTTGCTGTGTGGCACCCATAAGAGGCAAACAGGTGTCAGGGAGGGAGAGAGCTCCTGGAGCAGCCTGCCTGTGCCAAGCCTAGAAGGATGCAGGTTCCTCGTCGCAGCCCCAGCCCTGCGCCATGTGCAGTGGAGGGCCATGTTCCCACACCTGGAACTGTCTGGCCCTTCTGTGCTGTCCCAGGGCTCTCCCAGCTGCTAAGCTTTTGGTCCCTGGCTGTGCCTGGGCCTCTCTGGCACCTCTTCCTGACACCAGCAGAATGTAAATCTTCCTGGTGCAAGGCCACAAAAGGGACAGCCAGGGGGACAGCGTGGAGGAGGAAGCAGGCCCCTTGCTGCACTGCTGAAATCCCACGCGTGCTGTCTGGTTCCTTGAGATTGGAAATGGAAACCCTGGGGGGTGATGACTAACTATTTCAAGGTGGGCGGAAAAGGAAGGGAGAGAAGGCTGCCTGCTCAGCCTGACCCCCTTGGGTCTGGTTTGAGGCAGAGACCCAGTTACCTTCTGGGGTTACCAAGCTGAGGCTTAAAGATCTGAATCCAAGACAGGCATAGTGGCACATGCCTGTAATCCCAGTACTTGGGAAGCTGAGACAGGAGGATTGCAGGTTTGAGGCCAGCCTCAGCAACACAGAGAGACTCTCAGCAACCTAGCAAGACCCTGTTTCCAAACAAAAATTTTAAAGGGGGTTGGGGGTATAGTTCAATGGTAGAATGACCCTGGGTTCAATCCCCAGCAACAAGGAAGGAAGGGAGAGAGGGAATGAAGGAGGGAGGGAGGGAGGGAAGAAGGAAGGGAGAGAAGGGAGGGAGAAAGGGAGGGAGGGAGAAAGGGAGGGAGGGAGAAAGGGAGGGAGGGAGGGAGGGAGGCCAGCCCTGAACCCTCCTAGCCAGGAGTCAGGGAGGATCCCGCCTCTGTGGTAGCCATGCCAAGAACCAGGTTTCTGGGGCTGGGCCACTGTGCTGTCAGAGATGGGCAGCCCTCAAGAACCAGCTTGTGGGATGTCAGCCATCTTCCTGACACTGCAGAGGGTCTTCTGATCTCACCGCTGAGGATGAGGATCTGGCAGTCCATTTCCCTCAGCATCAGGACTGGTGCAGCCCGTACTGAGCTGAACGCATGATGTCAGAGCAGAGCCGGGCACCGCCCTGCTGACCTGGTTCCCCCCACTCTTCCCAGAGGACCTGGTGCAGATGCCTCCGACACCCCCCAGCAGCCACGGCAGTGACAGCGACGGCTCCCAGAGTCCCCACTCTCTGCCCCCCTCCAGCCCTGTCCGGCCCATGGCCCGTTCCTCCACGGCCATCTCCACCTCCCCCCTCCTCACCGCCCCGCACGTAAGGAGCTGGGGGGCTGACCCTGGAGGGAACACTGAGCAGTGGGGAGGGTCGGGGAGCCCAAGTCTGATCTCCACCCCATCAGAATTCCCAGGGGTGCCTGCCTGGCAGATGGGCGTGAGAGACAGCTAATCCTGCATCAGATTGCATGGGTAGTTTGAGGTAGAGAGACGAGGCCCAAGCAGCCACCCAAACCCCAGAGCCAGGACTAGAACTTGACATCCCTGAGCCCCAGGGGTGCCCCAGCCTGCCTCTTAGGAGCACTGTTAGGGACAACATGGAGCTAGACCCAAACCCTGGGATGGGTGTGCAGCCTCCCAAGCTGCGACCATGAGGAGGGGGATGGGGTGTTCTTTCAGGGGTCCTGGACAAATGGTCTTTAAGACTGTGGTTTCTGACTGGGCGTAGTGGCAAATGCCTGTAATCCTAGTACTTGGGAGGCGGAGACAGAAGGATCACAGGTTCGAGGCCAGCCTCGGCAACTTAGAGAGACCCTCAGACTTAGCGAGCCCTTGTTTCAAAATAAAAAGGGCTGGGGATGTAGCTCAGTGGTAGAATGCCCCAGTAGCATACACACACACACACACACACACACACACACACACACACACACACTGTGGATTCTGGGGTGGGGTCCAGAGAGCCCTGTGGCCCCATGTCCTGAGGGCCTAACATTCGGGACCCCCAGCCCCATCCTAGCACTGGTGCATGCTACTGGATTTAACTCAGTTCTCTTTCTGATTAGGAAGCTGAGGCTCGGGGGTTGAGTATACAGACAGTACCTGGTAGAGCTCGAATTTGAACCCAGGGCTGTCTGGCTCCTAACCACCATGTCCTACTCCCTACAGAAATTACAGGGGACATCGGGGCCGCTGCTCCTGACAGAGGAGGAGAAGCGCACCCTGATTGCTGAGGGCTACCCCATCCCCACGAAGCTCCCCCTCACCAAAGCGGAGGAGAAGGCCTTGAAGAGGGTCCGGAGAAAAATCAAGAACAAGGTAAGACTGAACCAGATCCCAGCCTGTCCTGGGCTTTGAAGGACTCCCCAGTGGGTGGGGGCCTCTGCTCCCCTGCCAACGTCAGCCTTGAAATTGGGGCTCCCCCAGGAAATGGATATGTGGCATTGGTAACCCCTGTTTGGGGACCTCCCCCTAGATCTCGGCCCAGGAGAGCCGCCGTAAGAAGAAGGAGTACGTGGAGTGTCTAGAAAAGAAGTAAGTGTTCCCAGAGGGAAGGGAAGGGCTGGGCCCTGCTCCCCAGCTGATCTGCTCTCCTGGTCCTTTTTCATGGGGTACCAGAAGCAGGGGGTGCAGGAGTGGGCTGTAGCAGGCAGGGCAGAGTCTAGGGGCCACCCTGACCCTGTGCCTGCTTGTCCCGCCAGGGTGGAGACATTTACATCTGAGAACAACGAACTGTGGAAGAAGGTGGAGACCCTGGAGAATGCCAACAGGTGGGTGGTGCCCCCCGTCCCACCTGGCCCCTGCAACCATGTCCAGCTCCGCATAGCTCTGGGGGGCAGGAGAGGGGAGACAACTAAGCGCAGCATGACACCCCAAAAGCAGATGCTGCAGCCTGGGACCTTTTCCTTTTTTTTTTTTGCGGTACCGGGGATTGAACCCAGGGGCGTTCTACCTCCGTGCTACGCCCCCGGCCCTATTTTTTATACTTTATTTTGAAACTGGGTCTCACGAAGTTGCGGAGGGCCTCACTAAGTAGAGAGAGAGAGAGAGAGAGAGAGAGAGCCGAGGCTGGCCGCGAACCCGGATCCTCGGGTCTCCGCTTCCCAAAGTACTGGGATTACAAGCGTGTGCCACCACGCCCGGCTCACCTGCGACCTTTTCTGTCCCTCCCCTCCCTGGCTTCCCAGCCTTCTTCATCTGCACATAATTCTAGACTCCCCATGGGGCTGTGACACACCTGGGTGAAAGCATACAGAGCCAAAGTTTCCCACTTGCAGTCCTCAGACCAGCCCCGTCAGCATCCTCCAGGAACCTGTTAGAAATGATTCTTCTCAAGCCGGGCGTGGTGGTGCATGCTTGTAATCCCAGTACTTGGGAGGCTGAGACAGGAGGATCACAGGTTCGCAGCCAGCCTCAGCTACTTAGTGAGGCCCTCTGCAACTTAGTGAGACCCTGTTTCAAAATAAAAATTAAAAAATAGGGCTGGGAGTGTAGCCCCGAGGTAGAATACCCCTGAGTTCAATCCCCAGTAGCACCAAAAAAAAAAAAAAAAAGAAATGATTATTCTCAGACCCCAAGCCAGGTCTATTGAGTCAGAAACCCCCGGGGGAGGACCCAGCAATCTGTTTCAATAAGCCCTCCAGGTAATTGGGATGGTCACTAAAGTTTAAGAACCACTGTGTGCGTGGTGGTACACGCCTGTAATACCAGTTCTTGGGAGCCTGAGACAGGAGACTCGCAGGTTCATGGCCAGCCTCAGCAATTTTGTGAGGCCCTCTGCAACTTAGTGAGACCCTGTTTCAAAATAAAAAAATAAAATAGGGCTGGGGTAGCTCAAAGGTAGAACACCCCTAGGTTCAATCCCCAGTAACACACACACACACACACAAAAAAAAAAAAAAAAAAAAAAAAAAAAAAAACACTGTAAGCCAGGCATGGTGGTGCTTGCCTGTAATCCTAGTACTTGGGAGGCTGAGACAAGAAGATTGCAGGTTCAAGACCAGCCTCGGCAACTTAGTGAGACCCTATTTCTTTTTTTTTTTCTTTCTTTCTTTTTTTAAGCAGTACTGGGGATTGAACCCAGGGGCATTCTACCTCTGAGCTATACCCCAGCCCTATTTTTTGTTCTTTACTTTGAAACCGGGTCTCACTAAGTTGCGGAGGGCCTCACTAAGTAGCTGAGGCTAGCCGCAAACCCACATCCTCTGGTCTCAGCCTCCCAAGTACTGGGATTACAAGCGTGTGCCACCACATCCAGCTGTGAGACTCTATTTCAAAATAAAAAATAAAGAATAAAAAATAGGGCTGGGAGTATAACACACACACACACACACACACACACACACACACACACACCACACAAAGAACCACTTGTGAAGTTCCTTGCTACTCAAAGCCATTTCCCCAGATAAGTCACATGGCCTGGGAATTTGTAAGAAATACAGAATTTTATGACTCTCCCCAGACTTGCTAGGCTATAATCTGCATTTGAACAAGAACCCTGGGCAACTCACTGCACAATTAAGTTTGAGATACATGAGTGTCCCAAGACTAGCACAGTGCCTGGCATGTCTTGCCCCACTCTCCCATTTCTGTACTCTGGAAATTGCAAGACCTCTCTGGGCCCTGGGTCTGTATCTACAGGGGGATGCTGTGAGGCTTCTGTGAGATGGTGCAATTAAAGGGCCTCCCTAGCCTGGAGCTTGGAATTTAAGAGTGCTCAATTCAAGCTACGCATGGTGGTGTACGCCTGCAATCCCAGTGCTTGGAAGACTGGAACAGGAGGATCACAAGTCCAAGGCCAGCCTCAGCGATGTAGACCCTCAGCAACTTAGTGAGATCCTGTTTCAAAATAGAAAATAGGCCGGGCGTGGTGGCGCACGCTTGTAATCCCAGTACTTTGGGAGGCGGAGACCGGAGGATCCGGGTTCTCGGCCAGCCTCAGCGCTCTCTCCCTCTCTCTCTCTCTCTCCTTAGTGAGGCCCTCCGCAACTTCGTGAGACCTGGTTTCAAAATAAAGTATAAAAAAATAGGTCCGGGGGTGTAGCGTGGAGGTAGAACACCCCTGCGTTCAATCCCCGGTACCACAAAAAAAAAAATAAAGAAAAGAAAAAGGACTGTGGGGGTGTAGCCCAGAGGTAGAATGCCCCTAGGTTCAATCCCCAGTACCACACACAAAATAATAATAATAACAGTAATTTAAAAACTTCATGTTAGTCATCGTCTTCTCCTTCTTATTCTTCTTGGTACTGGAAATTGAACCCAGAGGCATTCTACCTCTGAGCTACACCCCCAGCCTTTTTTATTTTTTGTTTTTGAAACAGGGTCTTACTAGGTTGCTGAAAGTCTTGCTACATTGTTGAGGCTTTCCTCAAACCTGTGATCCCCCTGTCTCAGCCTCCCAAGTACTAGGATTACAGGTGTCTGCCACCACACCCACCTACGTTTTCTTCTTTTTTTATTATTATTCTAAATTCTTGATGGTGTCCATCTGTGAGCACAGGGTCACAGTGTGGTCTTTAATAAGACCACAGGGTAGGTCTTTAATAATTATTTGCTGGAGCCAGGAGTACTGGCATAGGCAAGGAGCCTCAGCAACTTAAGCGAGACTTTCAGCAACCTAGCAAGACTCTGTTTCAAAACAAAAATATAAAACAGGATGGGGTGTAATTCAGAGGTAGAATGCCCCTGGTTCAATCCCCAGTACCAAATTTGCTGGGAGTAATTACAGTAACAGACAACAGCCTGGCATACAGTAGGAGATATACAGTAGGACCTTTTCCTCCTTTCTTTCTTCTGCCCCATCTTCTCCCCTGGATCCAGCCACTCCCCTGATTGGCCCAGAGGACCCCCCACTTCTCCCAAACCCACCCCTTCTGGGCAGGGAAGTCCCCACCCTCACCTCTCTACCTCAGTCTCCAAATAGGGCCAGGCCCTTGGAGCTCTTTCGCCACCTGCTGTTCATTCTGGGAACTGCATCATCCCGACTGCGTGAAGGAGAGCACTGCTCAAACATTTGTTCCCCCTTCTGTGTACCCGGAGATTCCACACTGGGTGGGACCCATTATCACCCTCCCGGGAGCCCATAATTATCAACGGAGACTGACGTGGAAATCCATAAGTAAACTCAATGTTGCAGGTGTTGTGATAACAGCAGAAACAGCAATAAAATTAATATACACAATGACTCATAGGTATTGGACACACTATATACCAGGCACTGTGCCAAACATGTCACTCTTGTCAGCTCAGGGTGCTTTGAGGTGCAAAAGAGGGAAGCCCAGTGTGTCTGGTAAGAAAAAGAAGGCTGGCCTCGCCTAGGGAGGGCAGGGCCTCCCCTCCCGCCCAGGGCACCCCTGAGCTTCCGTGGGGTAACCCCCATGAGGCCAGGCCCCAGGGCCCCCAGCCACACTGCAGAGGAGCCAAGCGGGCGGTGACCTTTCCTTTCTGTACTGAAATGGACACCGGTGTGGGGGCCAAGTCTGGAGCCAGCCCTGGCCTCCTGGGAGATGGCCGGGGGTCCAGCCGCCCCTGAGCACTGTGCCCTCTTCAGGACCCTGCTCCAGCAGCTGCAGAAGCTCCAGACCCTGGTCACCAGCAAGATCTCCAGACCTTACAAGATGGCCGCCACCCAGACCGGCACCTGCCTCATGGTAGGTGGTGTCCCCGCACAGGGCCACAGGAGGATGACTCTTCCCTCAGCTGGCTTTCTAGGAGCTGGGAGGAGCTGGGAGGGATTGGGGGTGACATCGCTGGAGTAAACTGTCCTCGCACTGATGACCCGGTCCCGGCAGTCCCCAGCCTGCTCCGCTGAACCTGGTGTAGCACAACCTTCCCAGACCGGTTATGGCAAAGTGTCCATGTGCACAAACCCAGCTAGGGGCAGGCCCCTTGGAGAGGCAGCTGCCACGGGCCAGTGGAGTGAAGGTCTTGGGAGATGCAGGGAAGTATGGATGTGGTTCTTTCTGGAATGGATGGTGGGGAGAAGGTTGTACAAATCTCTAGAATCTCAAAAGGGTGCTCAGGACGTGGCCTGGGCCTTGCTCGTTTGCTCGCCCGTCCTCCATCCTGCTTGGCTCCTCCCGGCCTCTGAGATCCTGAGCTCAGGGTTAATTGGGGGTCCCAGGATCCTGCTGAGAATGAGATGTAGTGATATCGACCCTACCTCCGCGGCGCCCCTTTCTTCCTTTCCGGACTCCTCTACCCTTCAGGCACTAATGGCCACAGTAGCCGCCCCCCTTTTTCTAACACTGCCTATGGCGCTCCCGACAATGGGCTGGGGTGGCCCGAGCGGTTCCCATCCACTCCAGCAAGGGCAGAAGACCCCACATTTAGGGGTGCCCAGCTCTGGGAGCTGCTTTCCTGACCAGCACGGAGACTTTTGTGCCCCCTGGTTTGGGGGGAGGAGCGCTGGGGTGACCATCCTTGCCGCCTTGCCATGCCCCAGATCTGACTGCCACTCTCTCCCCTGCCAGGTGGCAGCCCTGTGCTTCGTCCTGGTGCTGGGCTCCCTCGTGCCCTGCCTTCCCGAGTTCTCCTCCGGCTCCCAGACCGTGAAGGAAGACCCCACAGCCGCTGACAGTGTCTACACAGCCAGTCAGAGTGAGTACCTCCCTGAGCCAGGCCATCCCACCCTGGGCCCGGCTTCTGGGCAGAAGCCAGATACAACAGAGGAGCCACATTTTGAGTCAGCGCCACCTCGTCCTACCTCCTCATTTTGCAGATGAAGAAACTGAGGCCCTAAGAGGGTCTATGGTCTGCTCCATGTTAGCGGTAGAACAGGGACAAGAACACAAGCCCCTGCTTCCCGGCCCAGCTTCCTGAGAGCCTCGAGAGCGGCTTGGGGGAGGTGGGTGCAGGGTTTCAGCCCTAGCTCCTGTGGATTATGGGGCCAGTGACTATTCCGCATGCTCTAAGACCATCAGTATTCCATAGCGGGGACAGGGAATGAGTTTCTACTCAAGGCTCATTTCTAAAAAGGTGGTGATAGCTGCCTGAAGCAGTGTGTTAAGAAAGATTCTGAGGCATCACTCAACACCAAGAGGAAAGAGAGCCGTGCTCCACTGGTACAGTCTTCCCCGGGTGGAGGCAGGGGGCGTGGTGCAGGTTCCATATTTCCCACCGCAGTGGGGGGACTGTGAGGTACAGTGGTCAGGAGCACAGAGCTTTAGCGACAGCCATAGATGGCACTGCCACTTGCTGACTGTGTGACCCGGTGGGGAGTGTGTCTTCAGCTCTCTGAGCTGTAGTCTCTTCATCGCCCATGGTTGCGGTCACTGCACCCTCGCTGAGCGCAGTGGTTGGGATGCTCCGGGACATGGTGCCTAGTGATGCTGGCGTGCACTAAGTGAGCACGCTCAGTCCCCTGTGGAAGAGCCCCTGGGAGGAGAGAAGGACACAGCGCAAGAGTGGCCAGGGAGAGTTGCCAGAGCAACGAGCAGTGTGGTTTCGGAGGCAAGGACACCCCAGGCAGACCTACGGAGGGACTTCCAGGCTGTGCTTCCAGAAGCACATATCTGGCATGGCGAGAAGAGGAAGAGGAAACGGGCGGGAGGTCAGAGAGAGGGGAGATCAGGGAGGAGTGAGTTTCAAAAAGAGACGTGTACAGCCAGGCATGGTAGCACACGCCTATAATCCCAGTATTTGAGAGGCTGAATCAGGAGGATCGCAGGTTCAAGGCCAGCCTCAGCAACTTAGCAAGACTGTTTCAAAATGAAATGGACTGGGGGTGCAGCTCAGAGGTAGAAAGTCCCTGGGTTCCATCCTCAGCACCACAAAAAAAAAAAAAAAAAGAGGAGGGACACGCAAGGAGGGAGAGCAGGCCACCAGGGCCTTGGGAGGAGGAAGCTGGCTGGGGAGGGTTAGGGGAGAGGAAGTGGGGGTGGGGAGGGACAGCCACTCCCAAGACAACGTGCCTGGGAAGGAGGGAACAGGATGGGTGGCAAGAGGGGTGGGCAGCAGGGCTGCAAAGCCTCCAGAGCCAGGGGTCGTCTCTCCAGGGACAGAGAAGCCGGTGGAGAGAGGAGAATGGACGTGGGGGTGGGAGGTGATGGACGAGGCAGAGCAGGAGGAAGCGTGGGAGTGAGCGCCCATGGAGCAGTGCTTGCATGCAGCAGGCCCCAGTATCTGGACAGGGGGAAGGGGAGGATGTGTCCGAGGAAGGAGGTGGCTCTGGAGCAGGCTGGTTTCCGGCCGGTGCATTGCACAACACCAATGACTGCCTTTCACGTAGACTATCAGAGCTGGGCTGGCCCTGGAGGCTGGCGGCAGATCCTGGAGCCAGGAGGGCCTGGGTGTGCGTCCCGTCCTCAGCGAGGACTGGTGCTAGCCTGGCCACTCTACCTGCTCAGGGAAGCAGAGCTAAAGAAACATCATTGCTTGCCTAGTGTGGTGGTGATTCACACCTGTGTTCCCAGTGACTCTGGAGGCTGAGGCAGGAGGCTCACAAGTTCGAGGCCAGCCTGGGCAACTTAGCAAGACCCTGTCTCAAACTTTAAAAAAACAAAAAGGGCAGGGGGTGTAATAATAATAAAAAGCACCCCTGAGTTCAATCCCCAGTACCACCACCAAAAAAAAAAACTCATTCCCAAACTCATTTCTATAAGATTGTAATCATTTGATTTAGGAGACTTATATAACGCCTGGCACATGGCAAGTATCCAATGAACATTTTCTTCTTCTTTTATTTTTTTAGTGGTGGTGGGGATTGAACCCAGGTGCATTCTACCTTTGAGCTACACCCCCAGCCCTATTTTTATTTTTTTATTTGGAAACAGGGTCTCACAAAGTTGCTAAGAGTCTTGCTAAGTTGCTGAGGCTGGCTTCAAACCTGTGACCCACCTGTCTCAGCCTCCCAAGTACTGGAATTACAGGCCTGCATCACCATACCTGGTTGAATGTTTGTTTTCTTTCCTTGAGTTTCTCTGAAGGACAAACTGGGGCCTAAAATGGGGAGGAGTCTTATTTTAGATCTCCCAGAAATTAAGTGGTGGTGGTGGGATTAGAACCCAGCTCTCAGGTGCCCAAACCCGATACCCTCTGCTTAAGAAGAGCTGTTTCTGAACTCACTGTTTTACTAAACACAGTTTCGATCACTTCTCCTGTATTACTCATTTAAACCTCACATCTCCATGCAGTTGGTCATTATATCCCTGTCTCTCAGATGAGCAAACTGGGGTCTCGCAGCTAGGGAGCGCTGGAGCTGAGATTCAGAGCCAGGCCTGTAAGATTCCAGGGCCTAAACCAGGCGTGGTGGCACAGGCCTGTAATTCCAGTACTTGGGAGGCTGAAACAGGCAGATCATAGGTTAGAGGCCAGCCTCAGCAATTTAGCAAGGCCCTCAGCAACTTAGACCCTGTTTCAAAATAAAAAATAGCCGGGCGTGGTGGCGCACGCTTGTAATCCCAGTACTTTGGGAGGCGGAGACTGGAGGATCCGGTTGGCGGCCAGCCTCAGCTCTCTCTCTCTCCCTGTCTCTCTCTCTCTCTCTCTCTCTCTCTCTCTCTCTCTCTCTCTCCCTACTGAGGCCCTCCGCAACTTCGTGAGACCTGGTTTCAAAATAAAGTATAAAAAATAGGGCCAGGGATGTAGCGTGGAGGTAGAACGCCCCTGGGTTCAATCCCCGGTACCGCAAAAAAATAAAAATAATAAAAATAAAAATAAAATAGGGATGGGAGTGTAGCTCAAAGGCAAAACACCCCTGGATTCAATCCCCAGTGTCACACATGCACATGCGCACACGCACACACACACAGGCATGCTCCAAAGCCCTTGTCCTTAACTGCTAGGCCATGCCGTGGCCTGATTGGAGGGGATGGACTCCTGGACTCCTAAGGGCACCCAGGGCTCACCCTGAGCTCCCTCCCCAGTGCCCTCCCGAAGCCTGCTGTTCTATGACGAGGGGGCCGGCTCATGGGAAGAGAGCCGCAGTGCCCTGCTGCCTGTGGAGCCCCCAGAAGGCTGGGAGATCAAGCCAGGGGGGCCAGCAGAGCAGCGGCCCAAGGACCCCCTGCAGCACGACCATGTGGACAGCGCACACGAAACCACCAAGTACCTGAGCAAGGCCTGGCCGGAGGGCGTCGGCGGCAACAGCACCGGCCCTGATTTCTCCCACCCCAAGGAGTGGTTCCACGACAGGTGGGCGGGTGGCCCCTTCCCTTCCTGAGTCCCTGGGACCACCTTAGCCACACCCTCCCAAGGCCCCATCCCTGTCTGCCCCAGATCCAGCTGGCAGAGGGGTGAGGAGGTTCCTCCCAGACAGATGGACATCCCCAGCTTCTCTTCTCTCTCCAGGGATCTGGGCCCCAACACCACCATCAAACTCTCCTAGGCCACTGCAAGACCCAGGACACAGGACGGACCCCCGGCACCCAGAAGAGGAGTTCTCTCGCTCACTAACCTGGATCCAGCTCATACCCCTGCCCCTGGGGCTCCCCATCCCAGGAGAAAGGGGCCCACTCCTCCCCGGCCCCCCAGCCCCATGTGGGCTGGAGCCTCTCCTTGCCCCCTGACATTTGGACTGTTCCCCAGAGCCAACCACGCTGTTCTCACAAGTCCCTCCCACAACCATCCGTCCTCAGCTGAACCACTCACTGGGCCCCCCTTCCTTATCATGACCAAGGCGACCACTGTCCCCTGTCCCATACACACACACACACAACCCCGCCCCGCCTCCCACTGTACAGAGACCAAGAACAGAAATTGTTTGTAAATAATGAACCTTATTTTTTATTATTGCCCATCCCCTAAGATATTGTATTTTACAAATCTCCCCCTTCCCCTCTCCCTTGTTTTATATTTTATGAAGTTAGTGCGGGCTTCGCTCCTCCCTGGCCGGGGTCAGAGGGACTCCCCCCCTCGCCTGGCCACCCCCTGCTGCTGCCCAAGCCGCTGGGCCTTTTTAATTGCCAGACCGCTCCCTCCACCAGCTCAGCTCAAGCTTTAAGAAGGCAAAATCAAAAAAAAAAAAAGATGCAGCATCAATTCCTGACTCTGTGCCTTTCTTGGGGGGCTAAGGGAGAGGGGTGTGGGGGTGTTATTTTATATTCTGGTGGAGGGGTAAGAAGGCATTTCTATGAGACACCCCTTCCAGTCAAGCACTGAATTCCAACTAGACAGTGAAATAATTCTGCTGCAGCCCCCTCCCCACCCAGGCTGCTGCCAGCACCTACTGTGGCTGGGGATGGAAGCCACTGTCTTGCCCTTTGGCGGTGGCAACTGTAAGTACTGAGCTCCTAGCCAGGGCCAGGCACCGCGCTCAGCACTTTGGATCATGCCGTACCCAGCTTGGTTCTCCTATCACCTGCCAGTTTCTTAGTTCTTACATCCTTTGCTTCAGCTGGATTAAAGGCACAGACCTTGGAGTAAAAACAGCTGGAGCTAGAACCTGGGACGGCACACCCACAGTCTCAGCTACTCCAGAAGCTGAGGCAAGAGAGTCCTTTGAGCACAAGAGTTTGAGGCCACCATGGGCAGCAAAGTAAGACCTTGTGTTTAAAAAGTAAAAAAAAAAAAAAAAAAAAAAAAAAGCCAGGCAGGCATGGTGGTGCACCCTTGTAATCCCAGTACTTGGGAGGCTGAGACAGGAGGATTGCAGGTTCCCAGCCAGCCTCAGCTACTTAGTGAGGCCCTCTGCAACTTAGTGAAACCCTGTTTTAAAATAAAGAAGGAGGTAGAATGCCCCTGGGTTCAATCCCCAGTACTGCAAAAGAAAAAAAAGTAAAAAAAGCTGCATTTGTGAATTGGCAGAATTCTAGTACGGCCTCTTAAGATTCCCACTTCTGGTATACATGCTCTGTTTAATCTCCTTCTCCAGGATACAGAGGGGAGTTGTGAATAACTACATCGCCTTTTATGGGAAAAGTAAAGAGGGTTTGTGGATGTAATTAAGGTTCCAAATCAAGTGATTTTTGAGTTCATCAAAAAGGGAGATGATCCTGGGTGGGCCTGGCTTAATCAGGTGAACACCATTAGCAGAGAAGCTGGGTCCTTCCTGAGCAGAGAGTACGCCGCCTGCAGGAGAAGAGCCATGTCATGAAGAGAGAAGTGGTTTCCAGGACCCAAGTGCCACAACAGTAAGGTCTTAAATTCTTCCAACAACTTGAACAAGCTGGAGAGAGGACCCCAAGCTCCAGACGGAACCTCAGCCTAGACCACACCTGGGCTGCAGCCTTGTCACACCGAGAGCAGAGGACCCAGTGCAGCCGTGCCAGGACTCTGAGCCGTGGACACTGACATCATAACAACATGCGTTGTTTGAAGCTGCCACGTTGGTGGTAATTTGTTACATAGGCTAAGAAACTAAGACATGCCGTGGCCTGCATCTCTTTGCGCCGCCATCTCTCCAGTCATAAAATGAAGACTTAACAGCCATGGGTGAGGCTGTGGGGATTCAATGAGGTAAGTTTCACAAAGTACTCAGGACAGGGCCCAGGCCAGGGAGAGCCGAGCAACATTAGCTACACACATAGAGGCCATACAGATTCAATGTGCTAAGTCCAAGCAAGGGTGCTGTGAGGGCCCAGAGGCAAGACATCACCCAGACACAAGCAGCGAGGGCTTCCCGGAGGTGGTGACGGGAAAGACAGCTGGAAGCGGGCAGGAGAGAGCAAAGGGGCATTCCAGAAAGAAGGAATAGTCGAGCAAAAGACTCCTAGGTAGGTGGGCATGGTGGCGCATGCCTGTAATCTCAGTATTTGGGAGGCTGGGACAGGAAGATCACAGGCTTGAGGACAGTCTCAGCAATGTAGCAAGACTCTCAGCAACCTAGCAAGACCCTGTTTCAAAACAAAAAATAAGCCAGGCGTGGTGGCACACGTTTGTAATCCCAGTACTTGGGAGGCTGAAATAGGAGAATCACAGGTTCACGGCCAGCCTCAGCAACTTAGTGAGACCCTATTCCAAAATATAAAAATAAAATAGGGCTGAGGGTGTATCTCAGAGGTTGAATGCCCCTGGATTCAATCCCCAGTACCACAAAAACATAAAAATAAAATAAAATAAAAATAAAAAGGGCTGGGGATGTAGCCTGAAGGAAGAATGCCCCTGGGTTCAATCCCCAGTGCCAAAAAAAAAAAAAAAAAAAGGCGCCAAGGTGGGAGAGAGCAGGAAGATCTCAGAACTATTCAAATCATTCACAAAAGCTGGCAGGTAGAGGCCAGGGATGAGGCTAGGTGGGGAGCAGCGACCAGAGCCAGAGGCGCCGTGGACATCGCACTTCTGCACCTCGACCTCCGGGGCAGGTGCGGTACTTCACACGGGAGCAAGAGCGCGGTGGCAGATGGTCCCCACACCAGCCACCCACCAGGGGAGAAGTTGGGTGAGACCAGACAGAGTTATGCAACCACAGAACCAGCCATCAGGCCTCGTATCCCACAGCCTTCCTCCTCGTGGCCTCGGCTTGACTACCTCCAGTGACGAGGACCTCGCTACCTGCTGCTACTGAGCATCAGTTTTACCTGCTAGAAAGCACAGGCCTGTGCAGCAAGGGCATTGAAGACTGGGCTCTGAGCCGGGCATGGTGGCACACGCCTGTGATCCCAGTACTTGGGAGGCTGAGACAGGAGTATTGCAGGTTCAAGAACAGCCTCAGCAACGTAGTGAGACACTTATCAGACACATCAATCTAGTGAGACCCTGTTTCAAAATATAAAATAAAATAGGACTGGGAGTGTAGCTCAGAGGTAGAATGCCCCTGGGTTCAATCCCCAGTACCACACACACACACACACACACACACACACACACACACACACAAGACTAGTACCACAAAAAAAAAGACTGGGCTCTGGATCCCAAGCTATAATTATTAAATTATTAATAATGTGTGTGTGTGTGTGTGTGTGTGTGTGTGTGTGTGTGTGTGTGTTTTACTGAGGATAGAACCCAAGGGCATTCTACCTCCAAGCTACACCCCAGCCCTTTTTATTTTTTGGTTTGAAACAGGGTCTCCTCTCGCTAGGTTGCTGAGAGTCTCACTAAGTTGCTGAGGCCACTCTCAAACCTGAGATCTTCCTGTCTCAGCCTCCAAAATACTGGAATTACAGGCATGCACCACTACACCCAGCAAGCTATTGATGATAACTTTTAAGACACCTCCTTTCTTGATCAACCCATTCATTCCCTTTATTTGTCATTCAATAAACTGCCCTCCAAGGCCACCAGGCTGGCGGCAGAGGCTGAGGGGCAATCCAGTCATTAGGACAGGTGTGATGGAGGTTTGTACAGAATGGTAGTGGGCACGGAGGAGTGTCTTATAATTCAGATGTAGGGGATCAGAGAAGGCCTCCCCGAGAAGGTGGCCCCGGAACTGGGACAGGCAAAGTTACTAAGATAGAAAAGGGGTAAAAGAGGAGCCAGGCATGGTGGCACACGCTTGTAATCCCAGTTCTTGGGAGGCTGAGACCGGAGGATCGCAGGTTCACAGCCAACCTCAGCAACTTAGAGAGACCCTACACAACTTAGTGAGACCCTGTTTCAAAATAAAAGAATAAAATAGGGCTGGGGGTAGGGTTCAGAGGTAGAATGCCCCTGGGTTCCATCCCTAGTACCACAAAAAAAAGGAAGGAAGGAAGGAAGGAAGGAAGGAAGGAAGGAAGGGAGGGAGGAAGGAAGGAAGGAAGGGGCAAGAGTGTTAGGAGTGTAGAGAAGCGCAATCGCAAAAGCACAGAGCCAGGAAAGCAAGCCTAGAGCAGAGCGAGCGGGCGCCGGGGCATGAGACGTAGGAGGAAGGTGTCAACCCTAAGAAGCAGACCTTCCTCAAAGCACATTTCATCTCATCATCCTGGATATGGAACACCTATAAAGACTTAAACATAGCAGGTGACATATAATACAATTTTGTGACATAATAATAAATTATATTATAGCAATAATTGTAATATAATAATACAAATTAATGTTAATATAATATATAAGCTCTAGATTATGATTTCCAACCTATTTTAATGCACGTGTCAATTTCATTGAAATATTCACAGAACTGAAAACTTGGGACTTAATGGGTTTTAAATTTTGTGCCCCAAGCATGAGCTTGCCTCAGCTCAGTCCTCGCCCTCAGGGAGAGTATGGCCCTTTGGGGGCTCTAAAAAAATGATTTGAACCAGAGGTGGTGGGGCACATCTGTAATCTCTGTACTTGGGAGGCCAAGACAGGAGGATCACAAGTTTGAGGCCAACCTGGGCAACTTAGCGAAACCCTGTGTTAAAATAAATAAATAAAAGGGCTGGGGTTATAACTCAAAGGAGAGGTAGAACCCCCCGGGGTTCCATCCCCATTATGGAGGAGGAGGAGGAGATGGAGGGTCAAGCTGGAACAGGAGGGAGGGAAATGAAGGCTGGAGAAAATGAGGAGGGTGTAGGTGAACTCTTTTGGGGAACTGAGCTACAAAGGGACAGAGGGTGGCAACTAGAGGGGGTGTGTAGGCAAAATCAAGAGCAGTTTGGGGCTGTTTTTCAGAGGACATATCATTGGCCATGATTCTTTCTAGAAGACAAAGAGTCAACAGAAGGAATACTGAGTGTCACACAGAGGGGACATGATGGATGAGGGGGTAGGGTGGAATCCGGGAAGCAGAGGAGAGGTCCACTGGATGACAGGAGAGGCCTAGACAGAAGGGGAAGACATTCAGCTGTGCATGGTGGCGCACACTTGTAATCCCAGTACTTGGGAGGCTGAGACAGGAGGATCACAGCCTCGGAAACTTAGGTCCTCTGCCACTTAGTGAGACCCTGTTTCAAAATAAAAGAATAAAAATAGGGCTGGGGGTGTAGCTCAAAGATAGAATGCTCTTGAGTTTAATCCCCAGTACCACAAAAAAAGGGGGGAAGACATTCTGTGGGTACAGATTATGGGGAGATAAACCGGGTGTAGTGGTGCACACCTGTAATCCCAGTACTTGGGCAGCTGAGACAGGAGGATGAAGGGTTCAAGGACAGCTTCGGCAAGTAGTGAGACTCTCATCTACCTAGTGAGACCCTGTTTCAAAATAAAAGTAAAATAAGGCTGGGGATATAGCTCAGAGGTAGAATGCCACTGGGTTTAATCACCAATACAAAAAAAAAAAAAAAAAGGAATTGGAGGAGAGGGAGTTGTCCAATACTATGAGGTGTAGGGGGCCATGGGGAGGGCTGACGTGGGGCTGAGTTGGAGAGAAAGGGCACAGTTCAAGGGTCACTGGGGAGCATAGGAGGCAGAGCTGACTTTTAGTGTGATCCAGAATTCATTCACTTGTTTAGCAAATATTTACAGGCTAACCTTTACCTATTGTACTAACGTTGGAACTCAAACAGGACACAGCTCCTGAGCTTGGAGGACTGGAAATCTAGCTTTCTCCCATTTCGACTAGTTACCACGTGCTGGGCATCAGACAGAGAACTTTACAAATCCCAATTAGGAACTGAAATAATCCTAAGGGAAGAATTTCTCCAGATGAAGAAAGTGCAGTTCAGAGAGGTGAGATGACTTGACCAAGGTCATGCCGCTGGCCAGTGGCAGACCTAGCACCTGAACCCCAGTCTGTTTGGCTTTGGAGTGCATGCAGCCCCCCTCCCAGCACCCCTCCTGCCTCCTCCAGGCTCCCCTCTCCTCGAATGCCAGGGCTCTCTGTAGGAAGGAATCCAGAGAGCCCCATCCCAGGCAGTCTTCCCAGCCCGTGTTGGGGTGCAGGGATAATTCCCTCCCACAAGCCACCTATTGACACACAGCTTCCTCAATGCCGGCCATGTGTCACCCATGTGTCACCGCCTCTAAGTGGGCATGTCCCCAGCAATAGAACAAAAGCCTCCACACTATTGTCAGCCCTGGCACCTGCTCTGCATAGCACTTGTGATGGCTTCTATGGTGCCAGTCACCCTGCTCAGATTGCCACAACAAACCCTTTGTTATACCTGGAAACCAAGCTCTGGAAACAGGGAGAGCGGCCGTGGACGACAGCGGGAGTAGGGATGGGCCAGGGCAAGCCTCCAAGCCCAGAGAGGCTTGGACCACCCTGGGAGCCATCTGGCTAAACTGGGCACCTGTCTGATGTAGGTCACAGTGCCCCTTGGGACTTTCCCCGGGGGGTGGAGGAGAATGGCTGGGAACTCAGCTCCAAAGGAGCTTGAGTTGCATGGTCGTCAGAGATGCAGTTAAGAGATGGGCTCAATCACTATGTGGAGCACGAAAGGGAGGGAAGGAGGAGGGAATAGGGTGGGATTGGAGGGAGGGCTAAATGAGCAATGTGTGCATGTATGATTCTGCTACCCTGACGTGTATCAAAATGTATAATTACAATACACAAATAAATGAATATTTTATAAAAAGAGAGAGATGGACTCTGGGGCCTGTGCCATACTTGACTGTGTGGTCTCAGCAAGTTACTCGACCTCTCCAAAGGCTCAGTGTCCTCATCTGGAAAGTGGTACCCACCCTCACCAAACTGCTACGAGGGGTAGGTAAAGGCTTGCGAGCGATGCTCTGAGTGCAGGGTCAATTATGCAGTAAACCCTCCAAAGACATTAGCGGTGATTCACTGAGCTCGGAGGGAACGAATGGGCTACACATCATTGGCGGAGCGGGCTGCAGCTGGGAGAGGCTGTGGAAGGTGGCAGGGCTGGTCAGGAGAGGGGCCTTCATTTCCCCCCTCTTGGGAGGAGGGCAGAGCCACTGCCAAAAGATAATGCAGTCAGCAGCTGGTCCTAAGTGGGGAGGTCTGAGGATGGTGGAGGAAGTCTCACTTTGAAAAGGACTAAGTGGGGAGGGCTCGGCAGGAAAGCACTAAACAAAAACCCAACCTGGAAACCCAGCAGCTGGCAGCTGGTGAGTGAATGTCAAACCCAGCCAGAACTACCATAATTCTTGGTGTAGGAGGCTACCCTAGGCCAAGGCGCTTGGAAATTGGAGCCAAGAATCCTAGAAGGGCAGTTCCAAGGACAGCTGGGGTGGAGGTGGGGGCCCCCAAGGGTCTAGTCCCCTACCCCTCTGCAGCAGGACATCTTTAAAACTTGGCTCCAGGGTAGAAGCTTCCTGCAGTCAAGAAGTTTAATCCAATTCTATATATCCAATAGGGGATTGCTGGACCAGGAGGGGCAAGAGGCAGCTGGGTCTCTTTGGCAGTTTGCAGGTTAAAGGGGCACAAATGCCACTATGGCTCCCACTGTGTGGCCAGCGGCATGGCAGAGAGGAAAAGAACTCACATTCTGGTACCAGAAGACCTGGATTTAAATCCTGGTCCCACCACTCACTGAGCCATCTTGAGCAAATAAATCACTTGAATGACATATCCCGGTCCCCCTCTGTAGCACGAGGAAGTGATAATATCTACTAGTCAGGATTGTGGTGAGGATCAGATGAGATATTAGCTACTGTTAGGGTGTGCAGAGGGTGCCCGAAGGGAGGCCCAGCAGTCCTCGGCATCTGTACTGGAGTATCCGGAAAGGGCGTGTGGGGAAAGTGGCGCTGGAGACCTTGGGGGGTTGACAGGCTTTCCACAGGCAAAAAAGGGGATGCACACCAGGCAGTGGGGATGACCTAAGCAGAGGCACAGGGGAGGCAGCCACCGTCGGGATGGAGAAAGTCAAAGTGGGGTAGGATAGAAGAAATCAAAGAAATAGAATGCAGACATAGGAAGGAGAAGGAAATGAAATTTTAATTCTGAAGTTCCGCGTACTTTTTCAGGCTTTTTGCTCCCTAAGCCAATCTCTCTCCCTGGCCTATCACCCCAAACTCCTGGGAAGTCTGTAAATCATGTGCATGTGATCAGATAATGGAGACCATGTCAAGGATCTAGAAAATGACTTGTCTACCATAAGCCATCTTGTGATCACCGGACTGATGTCATCCTCACATCCCTTCCCATAACCACCCCTCACCAAACTTTCTTTAAGAGACACATCTCTCTCTCTGGAGATGACCCACATTCTCTCTTGAATGTGTATTTCTTGCTTTCCTAAATAAATCTCTGTCTATTCCTCTGGCGCCTGCTGAAATTCTTTTCCATCACATCAGCCAAGGACCCTGCTGGTCCTGAGCGGAGTCCACCCCCCACCCCACCCCCACCCCCACCCAGACCCTTCTCAGGACCCTTCTCAGAATCATCTTTTCCTCCATGACAGGAGGACCCCAGAGCAGCCCATTCCCCACCTTTGTGAGTCTGGTCCCTCCCACCATCTCACACTTACAGCCAGTGGGAAGAGGTAGGACACAAACTAGACTAGACATCTAGGGGTAGGGGGCTGGGAGGAAGTCATTCAACCAGAGCTATCCAGGGAGTCTTTCTGGAAGAGAAGGAGGCTGTGTGTGTGTGTGTGTGTGTGTGTGTGTGTGTGTGTGTGTTGTTACTGGCAATTGAACCCAGAGGCATTCTACCTCCGAGCTACATCCCCAGACCAATTTTATTTCTTATTTGGAAACAGGGTCTCAGTAGGTTGCTGAGAGCCTCACTAAATTGCTGAGGCTGTCCTTGAACCTGCAATCCTCCGGTCTCAGCCTCCCAAGTACTAGGATTACAAGCTTGCACCACCATGCCCGGCTAGAAGGAGGCATGCATTTATTTATTTATTTATTTATTTATTTATTTTTATTCATTTATTTGCGGAATTGGGAATTGAACCCAAGGGCATTCTACCTCCAAGCTACACCCCAGCCCTATTTTTTATTCTTTCTTTTGAGACAGGGTCTCACTACATTGAGGAGGGCCTCACTAAGTAGCTGAGGCTGGCCCCAAACCTGCGATCCTCCTGTCTCAGCCTCCCAAGTACTGGGATTACAGGCGTGTGCCACCAGGCCTGGCTCAGAGGGAGGCTTTTAAAGGAGCTTCAGAACTGGACGTCCATGAGCAGAAGATTTCCAAGGGAGAGCACAACCTGAACCACACTATAGACCTGATGCCAGTTCCCAGAAGAAGGAGCACAGATGTGTGGGAGGAAATGATGGACGGGACTGCATGATGGGATGCGGGAAGATCAAGGCAGGCCTTGAACACTAGGCTAAAGTATAGACAAGGGGAGCCTTTGAGTACTGCAGGGGAGCAGTAGATGCTAGGTCAAAGTTCAACTTCAGGAAGATGAGCCTGGGCCATTAGATCTGATAAGTTAACCAGGTCCCGCCCCAGTCCAGTTGGAAGATTCAGGTGGTGAACACCCAAGCACAGGAGGATATGGTGCAAGGAGGGTGGTAGAACTGGGAGGGAGAAGGTGGGAAATCCAAGATGGACCCCAGGAGGCCTCTGGTCCTTCCCTCTGGCGTTGGCTTCCCCCATCTGCCATCAGCCTCCTCTGCCCCAGGCTGGTTCTACCTTCTGCCCCAGGCTGAGGACCCCGAGCTTGGCAGCTATCTGCCCTCCACACACCCCCAGCTGGGTCCCTCCTTAGGCCTGGTCCAGACAGCTCTAGGTCTAGAGAGGGCGCTCCCGGCAATCCGTCCACCCGGAAACTTAAGGCATCCCTGGATGTGAATGTTCCCCTTCTTGTGCCCCTTCCCCAAATCCAGCTGGATCTCTAAACTCCCATGGCGCCGACGGAGTTAAAGCTGGCTCGGTCGCCGCCCCGGCCCCCCCTCCACCTGCCCGGCGCAGCGGCGAATGCCGAAGCCGGAAAACGCGGGACTGGGGGGAGGGGAGCCCACAGTGAGTGACGGGCGGGGCGGTGATTGGCAGCTGACGGGCAGCCGGTACCGGCGGTACCGGTCTGCGGGCGGGGGCACGGAGGTGGGCCCAGGCAGCGCCCCGGCCAGGTTCGTGCCCGCGGCCGGCTAGGCCGGGCTCGCTCCCTCCGTGCCCCGAACCGGGCTGCCTGGGCGGGGCGGCGCCCTCCCCCCGGACCCCACGGGGCGGCGAGTGTCTCTAAGGTGACACTCCGGTGCGCAGCAGCGGTGGCGGCTGCAGGGACGCGCTCTCCGCCCCGGCTGCGGCTCTGCTCGGACTCGGGCTCCTGCCGTCCGGGGGGCGCCCGGCGCGCGCGACGCAGCACCCCGACCCCCTCCAGGGCCCCCGGGGCGCGGGAGCACCGCAGCCGGCCTTTCCCCGGCGCAGCGCCCAGCATCCTGCTGTCCTGTCGTCTGAGCGTCGGCGTCGCGAGGGACGTGCGGGACCAGCGCTCCCCTCGCTCCCGCCTCGCGCCCCCGGCCCAGGCGGACGCGAGCTGAACTTTCGCGGGGATCCCCGCACGGCGCAGGATGGCCGAGGGCCCCGGCGGCCGCGCGGCGGAGGAGGAGGTGGTGCGGCGCCGCTGCCGGCGGGGGGAGGAGGCCGAGGTCTCGCAGCCCTGGCCCGAGGGCCCCCGGGGCCTGGCCGCTGCGCCCCCGGTGGAGGAGCGGTTCCGCCAGATGCACCTACGAAAGCAGGTGTCGTACAGGTAAGGAGGATGGGGCAGAGGGGACGCGGCGCTCGGGACCGCCCCTCCGGGCAGTCCACCTGGAACTAGCGTTCAGTGAGCTCTGGCTGCTTGCCTGGCCCTGCTCTAGGTGCCAGGGATTCAGAAGGGGTGGCAAGACCCCTAGTCTTCATGAACTCTGAAAGCGCTATTCATTCAGCATGTAGTTAATGAGTGCCAACTGTGTACCAAGCGCTGCACTTCCGTGCCGATGAGAGAGATGGCCAAGACGTGGCCGGTACAAACTTCTAACTGTTGGGAGCTGGGAGATGCCCCTGGACCTTCTTCTGGGGGAGAGAGGGACACCCTGTCCATCCAACGGGACTTCCCTGAGCTTTCTGTGGACTGCCTCCATGGGAGGCACTGCCTTGAAGTGCTCCCAGCCCTCACCGCTGAGACCCTGCTGCCCAGAGATGGGAAAGTAATCCCCCGCCTCTCCCCCGCACCAGAGCAGGCCCTCACTGGCATACACAGGGGCGGGAGACTGTCCCTGTGCCTACCTAAAGTCTTAGTTAAACCATCTTCTGCCTGTGTAAAATTCCCAGCCTCCCTCCTCCTGCCACCTCTGCCCAGAGGATCCCCAGGAAGAGCCAGCTGGAATGGGCCCCAGAGGCCACTTTTATGACCTGGGGTGGGATGTTTAGGCGGGAGGGCTGCCCCTCAGAATGAGGGTGGTACTGGGAGAGCAGCAAGGCAGCCCTGGCAGCCCTAACTTTCCTCTTCCTCTCCTGGACCACAGCCTCAGCTGGACTCGCTGCCCCTCTAAAGCCCCTGACACAGAGAGACCCCCTTTGGAGGTTCTAACAGGGATGTTGGAGCATCTGCAGTCCTTAAAGCCATCAGCCTGGTTGGAAAAGTCGTTTCCTGTCTATTTACAATCATGGGGGGCTTGGGGTGTGTCTGAGGCTACTCCGGTTCTCCCTGGGGCTTCTGGGAGGATGTATTAAACTGGCCCAGCCCTGGGAGCTTAAAGGGCCCTGACATTCTTAATAGCTATGAAGCCATTAGGCCCTCATCATTAGGGGGAGGATGGAGAAGGGACTTTTCCATCATGAATGGGATGCTCAGAGTAAATAGGGCATGGGTTAGGTTCCTGTGGGCCCCACCTTCACGCTCTGGGAATCACGGGTACACTGGCTCCATTACCAAGTTCTTCCAGAACACCATGCTGAGAGGAGAGCATCATCTACCCCATGCCTCTGGCTGAGATAAAGGAGCCCTGAAAGTCCCCCTGGGGAGGAAGGAGTTCAGAGACTGACAGGGAATGGGGAGAGAATGCAGAATCCTGGAAGAAATATGAGTCTGAGGCAGGAGACCTAGTTTGTATTCTCACTTCTGCCAGTGATCTTCTGCATGTCCTTGAACTGGACAGTATCTCCCTGTGGGCCTCAGTTCTCCACCTGTAACATAAAGGGATGACCTCTAGACTTCCCTTAGCTGTGGGTCAAGTATAAACAGCTTCTGGAGTTGGAAAGGAGGCCAGGGTGGGGCGGAGGCTTAGAGGGGGGAAACAGAGAATAAAGGGCTGACACAGAAGATGCTCTGTACATGAGAAACACACACACACACACACACACACACACACACGCACACACAGTTACAAGAACAGCAATTACCCCAACTGGTTCCAGAATGGGGGCTCCTCCACAGCCCAGACCTGGGGTCTCTAGTCACCAAAGATGTCCAGTAACCAAGTTGTGACTCTTTTCTGGCTGTGAAGGGATTGGGAGGCCTCCAGATCACCTGTCTGGGGGCTGCAGAAGACGGGGCGGGGGGGGGGACAGATTGGGCAGGACACCTCCTTGCACACTGGGGTCAGCCTAAGAGCCCAGTCTTAGCACCAGAGCTGGATAGGGCATCAAGGCAAGGTGAGCCCCCTGGGAAAAAGGAAGCAGCCCTGGCCCCTCCAAACCTTCCTGGCACAGGGGACTCCAGGGGAACAAGCTATGCTTTGAGGCTAAGCCCTTCCATGTGGCTGCAGTCCTGAGAGGCCTCACGACCCTGTTCCTCATACAGGCCGCCGTGGGACTGGCAGGAACTCAGGCCCATGGTGACCCTTTTCACATCCTCCGCCTGCCACAGTTCCATGCAGCTCTGGCTCTAAGCTAAACCTCCCACCCCGCTGTGAGGAGTTGCTAAGAAAAGCAGTTGAAAGCCCTTCACGGAGAGAAAAGGCTTTTAGGCAGAAATGCGGGGGCACAAAACTCTGAGGGCGAGGGGTGGAAGCGGAAGCAGGATTGAGGCCTGGCTGCTGCTGACGTAAGTGAGGACCACGGGGGCTTTCAGCAGGACAGTAGAAGCTTGGAGGGGGGTGGAGGCTTCCGAGAAATAAGTTCCCTCCACCTCCCAGTGCTAGCGTGGGCTGGAAGTAGCCCCAGCAGCTGCTTTAGGCACATGGGGAGGTGGCAAATCTGTGCCAGCAGAAACTCAGACACCTGGAAGCGCAGGGGCAGGAGGGAGCAGAGGGGTGGGGTGCAAGAAGACAAGAAAATGAGCAAGGGAAAGACCTGAGGGGGCAGGTACTGCTTTGGTTTCAATGGGACCTGGTTTCCAATAAACCAAAAAAGGGGCAGGACAGTAGTCCTCTGGCATCTTGTGTGGAGGGGAGGTACCCCCAAACACTTGAGAAAGTCCTAACCTATCAGGGTTGGGCTCAAGAGATGTGTGGAGGGAAGACTCTGTCTAGGGAAACCCAGGGGGTATGAGGGATGCTGGATTTGATCTGCATAGGCCAGTCCAGAGATGTAGAACTTGAGCCAGGTGCAGTAGCACACACCTGTAATCCTAGTACTTGGGAGGCTAAGACAGGAGGATTGCAGGTTCGAGGCCAGCCTCAGAAACAGCGAGATCCTCAGCAATTTAGCAAGACCCTGTTGCAAAATATAACATAAAAAGGACAAGGGGTGTGACTTGGAGAGAGAATGCCCCTGGGTTCAATCCCCAGTACTAAAATACATACATACATACATACATACATAAAATGGAGTGTTAAGCCGTATCCCTGAAGATTCTTTTACAGGTAGTCTAGGGGTTGGGTCTGGACGTTTCAAGTCTATAAACCTCTCCCAGGTAATTTTGGTAGTTGAGCAGGTTTGCAAACCACTGGTTTCACCTGTGATGAAGCCAAAGGAGAGAGAGAGGGTTTGGAATAGGAGAAAAGGGGGTAAAATGGGAGTTGGCTGGCAGGGGATTTCACCGTGCTGAGTTCTGTCCCCACCCCAGAAGGGTCTCGGAGGAGAACCAGTGCCTCGACCTGGGGTCTGGCCCTCGGTCAGGCACTGCCTGAGACGGAAGCCTGGGATCCGATCCCTTCCCTTGACAAACGTATGATCCCATACAGGGCCAGACAGTAAATATTTTAGGCTTTGCAGGTCACATGGTCCCTGTCACAGCTACTCAGCTCTGCCACGACGATGCAAAAGCAGTCACAGACAATGTGTAAACGAACGCGTGTGCCCGCGTTCCACTAAAACTTTATTTATAGACCCTGAACTTTACATTTCATATCATTTCCACTGTCACAAAATATTATTCTTTGGCTTTTTTTCCAATCATTTCAAAACGTGGAAACCATTCTTAGGTGCCATAAAAATAGGCACCAGGCCAGATGTAGCTCAGAATCTGTGGTTTGCCAACCCCTGGCCCAGTAGATGGGACAGGACAAATGTGTGGGAAACGAGCCAATGGTGGGCATCGGGAATCCACTTGGGCATTGACAGGCACCTGCATTCCATGCACCTACATACAGTCTTCCAGGTCATAGAGACCTGGGTTCAATTCCTGCCTGCCCCTTCTTAGTGTATAGGGCTTCCAACTCCAACCCTGTTTCCTCATATGGAAAGTGGGAACAGTAATACCCATTCAAGAATGCATTTGGGAGCCAGGCGTGGTGGTGCACGCTTGTAATCCCAGTACTTGGGAGACTGAGACAGGAGGATCGCAGGTTTGCGGCCAGCCTCAACTACTTGTGAGACCCTCCACAATTTAGTGAGACCCTGTTTCAAAATAAAGAATAAAAAATCGGGTTGGGGGGTGGAGCTCATAGGTAGAATGCCCCTGGGTTCAATCCCCAGTACCACACACACTAAAAAAGAATGCATTTGGGGGCTGGGGATGTGGCTTAGTGGGAGAGGACTTGCCTAGCATGTAGGAGGTCCTGAGTCCCAGCAACACACACACACACACACACACACACACACACACACACACACAAAGCACAGCTGGGAAGGGTATAGCAGATGAGAGATCTAAAGACTTTTACTCAAAGGGGAGTTGAGACACAAGTTAGATATTTTACCATGGAGAGCTAGACTGCCAAAGAGCTAGACTTCTCTTATGGAGAAGGTTGGCCCCAGCACTAGATGGCCCATAGGACCTGGGAGTGGACTCAGCATGCATGCCTGTCCCCAGCCTGTGGTCTCCCCATGCCCCCTCCATCCCTGCAGGGGGAGGGCCACCAGGGATGCCAGTTGGCGGGGAGGGTGCCCCCTGCTGCGGGCACATGGTGGCAGGGACCCAACTCCTCGAGGGAGGGGCACCTGATCCTACTCTCCCTGCTGCTATTTACCAGAAGCTAAAAATAACCCAAGAGTGACAGGGAGATGGGGCCGATTTGTAATTTAAATAGCAACAGGATAAAGCAAGGAGCTGCAAGAGATCACATTCTGTCCCGAATTAAAAATGCAAAAACCGGGGGCAGAGAGCTGAGCTGGAGCAGGGGGAGGGAGGAGACACTGCCAGAGGGAGCCGCCGGAAACTGGGGTCCATCCATTTTCCTTCCTTTGGAAGGGCGGGGCCCAAGCCCTGTCCGGAACTCCTTCCTCCCCTTGGGAATCGAGGTTCATTTTGACAAGCAAGTTAAAGGTTGGGGAGGGCAGTGCCCAGGCCTGCCAGGCTCATCCTGAAGGTCCCCGTGCAGGGACATATTTTAGCACAAGGAACTTAGGACAGATGTCCCCAGCAGATCATGGCCCTCAACCCTGGCACCAAGGGGCACAAGCCATTTGGGCATTTAGGAGGGGAGCTGGGAGGGCCAATTGGAGCCATGGGGTTTGAAGAGGTTCTCTCTCTCTGCTGAGGTGGTCTCTGCTAAAGCCTGGCTTGGTGGCTCATGGTGGCGGCATCAGGAAGCCTGACTCAGAGTCTCATTTTTGCCTCAGTTGGTGCATTTTCACAGTAGTGTATTCGGAAAGAATCCTCAAAGGCCCAGGTCCCAAGGACAACAGTTAGTGCAGACTGGGACACCCAAAGGAGGCAGGAAGAGACACTGGGACTAGATTCTTCCAGGCTTTGCCATGTTTGGCCTCTGCTTTTGGCTCACAGGTGCTTGGGGAGGAAGACCTAGCAGAGCACAGGGTGAGGGTTGGAAGGTGAGGGGTGGGGGGCCGCTAGGCGGCAGCTGACAGGTGAGAAATGAGCCTCAGAGGAGGTAAGCCATTTGTTAAGATGGTACTGCCAAGAACTGGCAGAGCCAAGATCCATGCTCAGATCTGTTTCGCTTCAAACCCCTTCATCCCGAAGGATCTTTCCTTTGGGCTCTGTACTAAGTACTAAGTACTCATCCTTGGGAGGGGAGTGGGACAGGGTGAGGGGACTGAAGCTCTGCAGTCATGTTTTATGACCCTGCAAGGGAGCAGGAGGCTGCTGATCCTGCCCTGGGCACTCGGCGCAGTCCAAGCTGGGGACAGAAGGGGTTCCCTAGAATGGGTCCTGCTGGCCCCGAGTTAGAGGGGAGCCACCAAGGCTTCTCTCACCTTTAGTCTGGAAACCTGGGAGGTGCCAAAGAACAGTAGCTTCCAAGAGACAGATTTGAAGGGGGGCCACCTTTGCCTACTGAGCTCCCAGTGCTGTACCCCGGCGTTCTCTCGCCCCAGTGGGAGAGGGTTCCCAGTCCCTCTTCCAGACATCCTCCTGCTCCTGACTTTGATGAGGCTGCCCAGAAGGAGCCTAATCAAATTCCCATCTGTCACTGGCCAGCAGCACCTGCAGCCCAACTCTGGTACATCTGTCTCCTCTGTGGGGGCAGAGGCCTGGCACCAGGGCAGGGGCCAGTGATCAGCAGGAACTCTGGCTCTGGGTCACTCCCAAGGAGTAAAGCAGGTGCCCGGATCATAGGCTTCGATGCTGGGGAGGGACTTTGGCTTTTCAAATCCTCCTGTCTCACCACAGCCACTTGTGCAAACAAAGCCAGTTTCCCCCCCACCCCCACCCCTACCAGGCTTTTTGGACACTCAACATTCAAACCCATTTCAAGTTCTATGAGAAATCACAAGCACATACCTGCGTACCCAGCGCTGAGTGAGGAGTAACGCAGGGCTCAAGCATCTTGGAAGGAGACAAGGCTAACGTGTACACATCAAATGATCCAGTAGTATGGGGAACAGAAGTGAGCGTCAGAGGTAAATTGTGGGGTGGGAATGCCGACTCGGGAGCAGTGTTTGACACTTAGGTACTTATAAAATATGTGTGATTTGAGTAAATGAATGAATGAAAACCTAGAGGTCAGGGAAGACGATTCACATGAAACTGTCAGATCTAGAGGAAATCTTAGAAAGTATTTGGTGGTAGCGCACACCTGTAATCCTAGTACTTGGGAGGCTGAAACAAGAGATCACAGATTGAAGGCCAGCCTCAGCACGTAGCCAGACTCTCAGCAACCTAGCGAGATCCTGTTTCAAAACAAAAACTAAGCCAGGCCAGGTGGCGAACGCCTGTAATCCCAGTACTTGGGAGGCTGAGACAGGAGGATCGCAGGTTCGCGGCCAGCCTCAGCTACTTAGTGAGGCCCTCTGCAACTTAGTGAGAACCTGTTTCAAAATAAAGAATAAAAATTAGGGCTGGGGGTGTAGCTCGGAGGTGAAATGCCCTTGGGTTCAATACCAGTACCACACACACACACAAAAAGATAAGAATAAAAAATAAGAGCCGGGCGTGATGGCACACACTTGGAATCCCAGTACCTGGGAGGCTGAGACCAGAGGATCCGGGTTCACGGCCAGCCTCAGCTACCTAGTGAGGCCCTCTGCAACTTAGTGAGACCCTGTTTCAAAATAAAGAATAAAAAATAG
>PVJS01017859.1:0-35630 GCA_004027185.1 Glis glis | reverse complement strand
AGGTCCAAGCTGCCGTGCAGGCGGCTCTGCCACTTGGGCCATATGATCCAGCAGACCCTATGGTACTAGAGGTATCAGTGGCAGATAGAGATGCTGTCTGGAGCCTTTGGCAAGCCCCCATGGGTGAATCGCAGAAAAGGCCCTTGGGATTTTGGAGCAAGGCCCTGCCGTCATCTGCAGACAATTACTCTCCCTTTGAGAAACAGCTCTTGGCTTGCTACTGGGCCTTAGTGGAAACTGAACGCTTAACCATGGGCCACCAGGTTACCATGCGACCTGAGCTGCCCATCATGAACTGGGTTCTGTCTGATCCATCAAGCCACAAAGTTGGACGTGCACAGCAGCAGTCCATTGTCAAGTGGAAATGGTACATACGTGATAGGGCCCGAGCAGGTCCTGAAGGTACAAGCAAATTACATGAGGAGGTGGCCCAGATGCCCGTGGGTCCTACTTCTGTTATAGTTCCTTCTGTCCCCCAGTGTGAACCTATGGCCTCATGGGTGTACCATATGATCAGTTGACAGAAGAAGAGAAAGCTCGGGCTTGGTTTACAGATGGTGCTGCATGATATGCAGGCACTACCCGAAAATGGACAGCGGCAGCCCTGCAGCCCCTCTCTGGGATATCCCTGAAGGAGAGTGGTGAAGGGAAATCTTCCCAGTGGGCAGAACTTCGTGCAGTGCACCTGGTTGTGCACTTTGCTTGGAAGGAAAATTGGCCAGATATATGATTATATACTGATTCATGGGCTGTAGCCAATGGTTTGGCTGGATGGTCTGAGACTTGGAAAGATTGGCGACAAAGACATTTGGGGAAGAGGTATGTGGATAGGTCTCTCCAAATGGGCACAAAATGTGAAGATATTCGTGTCCCATGTTAATGCCCATCAAAAGGTGACCTCAGCAGAGGAGGACTTTAACAATCAAGTGGATAGGATGACCCGGTCTGTGGATAGCAGTGAAGCCGGGCATGGTGGCGCATGCTTGTAATCCTAATACTTTGGGAGGAGGAGACCGGAGGATCCGGGTTCGCGGCTAGCCTCAGCTCTCTCTCTCTCTCTCTCTCTCCCTGTCTCTCTCTCTCTACCTAGTGAGGCCCTCCGCAACTTCATGAGACCCGGTTTCAAAATAAAGTATAAAAAAATAGGGCCGGGGGTGTAGCACGGAGGTAGACACCCCTGGGTTCAATCCCCGGTACCGAAAAAAAATTTGAGGTGAAATTCACATAACTTAAAATTAACAATTATGAAGTATGCAGTTCAGTGGTGTTTAATACATTCACAATAACACACAACTACCCTCTCTCTTAGCTCCAGAATATTTTAGTAACCCAAAGAATACTCCATACCCATTTAGAAATCAATTCCTGCTAGGCATGGTGGTACATGCCTGTAATCCCAGTACTTGGGTGGCTGAGGAGTATGTAAGGTTTGAGGCCAGCCTCAGTGATTTAGTAAGGCCTTTAGCAATTTAGTGAAACTTGTTTCAAAATAAAAATAATAAATAAATAAATAAATAAATAAAATAAGACTGGGAATGTAGCTCAGAGGTAGAACCCCTCTGGTTCCAATCCCCAGTACGAAAAACAAAAAGAAGGAAGGAAGGAAAGAAGAAGGAAGGAAGGAAGGAAGGAAGGAAGGAAGGAAGGAAGAAAGGAAGGACGGAAGGAATTGATTTGTTCAGTTCCCATTCCCCTCTTGTCCCAGGACTTGGCAAGAGCCAATTCTTTCTGTCTTTATGGATTTGCCTATTTTGGATATTTCTTATGATAGAATTATATAATATGTGACTTTTTGTATTTGGCTTCTTTCAGTTAGCACATTATTTTCAAGATACATGTACATTGTAGCATGCATCAACACTTCATACCTTTTTATGGCTGAATAATATTCCATTGTATGAATATGCTACATTTTCTGTAGTCATTTATCCAATGATGGTCACTTGCATTATTTACATATTTTGGCTGCTATGAAGGGCTGTGGAATATTCTTTAAGTGGTATTTTTAAAAATGGAATGTTTTTAAAGGTAATTTTATGTTTAATTTCTTACCCACTGCACCATTCCCAGCACCAAGCAAATATACTCCATGGGAGTCTCATGAGGATACTTCATAAGAGAAACTATTTCAGCATTAGTAAGCAGTAATTGTTGGGCAATTCTCTACATCTAGCCAAAAATTTGTTTCCTAATTCTATTAAAATTGCTTAAAAATACCTTTACATAAATCATTCAAGGAAGAAGCTGATAAAATGTTTAGAATATTTATTGTATGTGATCATATTTTTAAAAACATAATTGATTTATCTAATATTTTAATTAATTAAAACACACAATTCTTACTTTTTTATACTTTTTTGGTACATTGCAATTATACATCATAATGAGGCATAGAGTGATAGGAACACACATGTGCACAACACCTGGTGTGTTTCTCTCTGGATCCCACCATCCCTTCCATTCCCCCCACACATGTCATTTCAATTGGTATTGATAATTTCATATATGTATATAGCATTATTTAAACTGTTACCTTCATTACATCTCTACCCCACCCCTGCCTCCTCTTAACCCCCTCCATTGTTCCATTGGAGTCTCTACTTCTTTATCTGAGGCCTCTTTTGTTACTTGCTTTCTTTCTAGTTTCCACATATGAGAGAGAAATTCTCTCTGACTTTAATTGTTCATTTATGCTGCTCAGTGAACTTTGATTTTATTCTTATATGGTAATTCCCAGAAGTTTCTCCTCCTCAAAGAATTCCTTGCAATCACATAGGCAAGAGTTTTTTAAAATTATCTATTTAGAGCTGAGAATTTCAAACACTTTTCTAGAATATCCAAATTTTGTATGGAAAAGGGGCAGAGGGAGTAAGGCAGTGATTCTAATCCTGTTTCAGAATGGCTACAGTTTAATCCTCCTCTCTTCCAAAAGTACATACAGACCCCCCAAAATAGCATTGTGTTTTTTCACTTTGACTTTGAATGCATGACATCTTATCATTTACTAATTAACATTATCTATCATTATAGGACATTTCATTGCAACACTATGTGTGTGCCAATTTCTTTAATAAGGAATTGAGATACATGTGGTTATGAAATAGAACTAAGTCCAATTCTCATGTAAACTTACATGTTTCTGGGCTGTAGATAAGCAATAGTTAAAATGGAAGAAATAGCTGCCTCCCCTGCCCCACTTTGGATGTAGTGGTCATGTGGGTGTCCTTTCAGCTTGTCATGTTACTAGGTCAACTTCACCAGAGACAAAGCATTTCAGACATGAGACAGAGATGCTTTTATGCTCCTAAGTGAGTTTTCTAGGATTCTAACACTGACCATTTTGCATAAAGGTGGATGCTGATCCTGTGTAGGAGCATTAATAGAAGTGGTTTCAAGTAGCCATCGTTCAAAAAATTTTTTAAAGCATAACTTTATTTTCTTTAATTGGTCTTCATTACGTTTTTGCTTTTCTCACAGAAAATCACATATTGTATGATTCTATTTGTACCAATCTGCTCTGACTGTAGTCACTAAAATGTAAAGAATCTATTCTTACCTAGTCATTTAGTGCATTTGGAAGGCAGCATTAGTTACGTTATTAAATTCTTATCATGGTTGAAATAGCCTTCTCTGGTCAACATGAATCCAGTCAATGTTCTGTGTCCTAGGCATAGCCATAGTAGACATGTTAGGCATGGTGAGTAGGTATGGCATGGCACACACCTATCTAGAGAAACACAGGAGGGTCTGCTGTGTGATATAAATTTCTAGAAAGGGAAGAGTCACCATACTGTGTGGCATACTACAGATGTGAAGTGACTTGCCCAATGTTGTAAGTACACTCAGTGACAATACTGGCAGAAGCATCGTGTCTACAGATCCCAAAGAATGTTTCTCCAGACAATATCTTTGGCATAACACCAGAAAGAATTGCATAGGGGAAGATGGGTGGAAGATATTAATTTTGATGTGATTCCCTACTTACATGACAGTTGGCACCATCAAGAAATGAAGAAATAAGATGGGCATGGTGGTGCACACCTGTAATCCCAGTACTTGGGAAGCTGAGACAGGAGGATTGCAGGTTCAAGGACAGTCTTAGCAATTTGGCAAGACCCTCAGCAACTTAATGAGACCCTGAGAGACCAGGAAGCCGAGACTGAGCGGCAGTGGTTTAGCAACTGTGTGAGGGAAGACGTCGCTGACTGGTTATTAATGTTCTTGTAATTCAGTGTATAACTTGGAGCCAGTGGAAGGCACTCACCTGAAGTGGTCCGGCTGCCCGCCACCCTGGCTTTTCCTGGAGGTGGGCTGTGGGAGTGCGGTGGGCTCGTGGGGTCAGGGAGAGGCGCACCGTGCATGCTGGCCTGCGGTCACAGCATTCCTTTCTTTACCTGTGCTGCGACCCTGTAGCGTTCTGGGAGGGTGGAGGCGAGTTGTTCCAAGTGATTGTATTTTTTCTTAATAAATTGAAATTTATTCCTGGGAAGAGTGGAATGGCTTAATATGTGTACTTAAAACAGGCTGGCCATGAAGTCTGAAAGCTTGAATGTGCTGAAGTGTCATATCACAGACTGTTTCTTACAGATGTTTTTATTTCCAGGACTCCTTATAACCACCTGTGTGTAAGCATTTTGAATCCTCACTGGGAGCATTCAATAGCATTAGCAGAAGAGGACAGCGATTGGAGATTTATTCCAGTTGTTTTCTTGGGTATAAGTTTGGGTCAGGAATGAAATCGCCAAATACGGGTCAATACCAGGAAAGGCACGGTATTGAAAGACGACCCAGTCTTGGTCGTCATTTTCTCAATAACCAGGGGTGCTTGAACTTAATTATGAACGTCAAAATAACTTTTTATACTTAATTTTAGGAGTTTTCATTGATATACTTAAAAATGCCTTGACACATATTCGCACAAATGGTGCTAAAAAATATGGTACCCTTTATAAGAACTGCTGCAACCCACAGTCACATTGGTGACGGAATTCTGAGTATTCCAATATGGGAACAAAACCCAAATGAATGTATTTAATGAGCTCCTGTCTGATGTCCATTGTGTTTATAAAGCACTCGGTATTGTCACCTGCCTTTAGCAGCTTCTAACTTTCTGTAGTATGAACTTGGAGGGACAGCAACCCAACTTTAGAACTTCTACCAGAGACGATGGCGTTCTCCTAACCTGGAGGATCCGCAGTGGAGGGAGCGTGCTGTGTGAACCCGGCCCTGCTCCTCTGCCTGCTTAGCGGCATCTCCTCTGTTTACGCTGTACCTCTGCCCTTGTCAAAAATTTCACCTGCTTGGAAAACATGCCCCCGCGCTCTGGACAGCTTAGGCCTTGCTTACCACCTGCAGACTCGTGCAGACGCCAGGCTTGTGGGGTGAATTTCATCTGTCACTTGTCGAGTCCCTCCGTCTTCACTGTCAGAGGTCGAACTTGCTCTGGGGCTTCGCTCTCTATCCCCTTTAGCAAACCTGGCTGCTGAGAATTGTAAAAATAAATAACTAAAAATAAACTTAGAAAATAAAACTCAAAAAAAATAGGGCTGGGGATGTAGCTAGGAGGTAGAACACCCCTGGACTCAATCCCCAGTACCGCAAAAACAAAAGCAAACAAACAAACAAAAACAAAGTAAATAAATAATGGTGCTGGGCGTGGTGGCACATGCTTGTAATCCCAGTACTTGGGAGGCTGAGACCGGAGGAGCCAGGTTCGAGGCTAGCCTCAGCTACTTAGTGAGGCCTTCCGCAACTTAGTGAGACCCTGTTTCAAAATAAAGAATAAAAAATAGAGCTGGGGGTATAGCTCAGCGGTAGAATGCCCCTGGGTTCAATCCCCAGTACCACAAACACACACACACACACACACACACACACACACACAAATAATGGTACTTATTTTACTAATAAAAATAATGTAAACTGCAATTCTTAAGTCTGCAAATCTTTCCTAATAATCAAGGTCCTTTTATTATTCAAGAATTGTAGGAAGAAAAGGGGGAAATGTACACTAACTTTTGTAAAATAAATGGTGGTGACAATTTAATGGAAAACTATCACATACTTCATTAGATCATACACTTTAAAATAAGAGGAAAAGAATTCACTATCTGGATCAAAAGTTGTGGGAAGGAGACGTAGTTGGAAGCTTGTACATTAAATAAAATATTTACACTAGAAGAGTTCGATTTTTGCATGGTGGCAGGCAATTAGTTTCTTGGTTGATGCCAAATTCATGTGTTTGAATTGGAAGCCAATTATCTGGCATTAAAAAAAAGGTCTTAAAAATGCAACACACAGATAAATCCACTGAAAATACAGAACCGAGGGCACTGGGTGAGTTATGAAAAATCTACGCATGAGAAGCACCATGACTTCTTTCTCCGTCCTCAACTCTCTCCCTAAACAAGGCATGTCTTTAGGAGACTGCTTTTCAAGCAATCATTTAATAAGGAGTGTGCCAGGAATTACACTGGGTGATTTATACAGATCCTTACATTTAAGTCTCAAAATAGCCATGTGAGTAGAAAGTTCCCTAGCTAGCAGGCAGTAGAGACAGGAAACGAATGCAGGTCTTCTTGATCCCAGGTGTGAATGGTATGATAACAGAGCTTTCCCTGGGGCATGGACTTAGGAACTTTACCCTCTCTTAGACAGCAGGATGATTGCAAAGTAGAAATCACTTGGGCAAGGGATTTCTACTTTGGGGAGAAGATAATCTGGGAGCTCCCAACTGGACTAAACTCCTTAGAGGCAGTAATAGATTAAATAAATATTTGTTGAATTTATGAGAGTCCACTAAGTTTGTCACCCCTTTTAGAAGTATACAGAAGGTCAATTACAAGAAATTTCAGGTAGTGGCATAAAAGTGGGGGTGGAGAGAGTCATCTTACAGTGAGGAGACAATCATCCCATGTTTCAGTGAGCCCACATAAAGAAAGGCTGAGAAATTATTTTTAAAAGATTATATGATACAACTATGAACATGACAGACTAGAAGAATAGCTACAAAAATTGAAAGGGATTTCTTAATTGCAGCCAACCTGAATATTGTAGTTTGGAAAAAATGTTATTTTAGGAAACAGAGTGAGACCAGGAGAATGTAGTGTGATTTGTGCCCTCACCAGATATGCTACAGGAATGATTAAAGCTGTATAAAGTATATAATTTAGGAACTAGGTACCACTGAAGAAGAGTTGCTATGGCAACTGAAAGTAACACAGGAAGGAGAGGAGGATCAAAGAGGCCAAAGAAAAAATGGATGACATAAATTGAATATCTTGTAAGTGCCAGACATTAAGCAATGGCTTTTACATTTATCATCTCAATTTACCTTCATAACTCATTTCACCTTACTGTGGTTACACTGCCATTAACCATCTAAAAGCTTCTAGTGTATTTTGGACAGTGAGATTCTGTTTCATCAGCATCTCTTCTTCCATCCCTTCCTTCCCACTTGGGATTGAACCCAGGGACATTACAGCCCCACCCCTCCTTTTTATTTTTTATTTTGAAACAGGGTCTTGCTAAGTTGCTGAGGATATCACTAAGTTGTCGAGGCTGGCCTTGAATATGCAATCCTCCTGTCTCAGTCTCCCAAGCATTGGGATTACAAGTATGTGCCACCATGCCCGGCTAGCATCTCTATTTCTTGATGAACACAATTAGGCACAGGAAAGAGATGGCACATTCACACAGAAGAGATTAATAAAGAAACTACTTACAAGAGGGTAGAGAACATAATCAAATAAGGGTGTAGTAATATGGCCTTAGCAATGGTCAGGAGCCACTGTTACTATTCAGCCTATGGAGGCAACAGGATTTTTACCTAAGGAGGCAAGGGAGGGAGCCATTTAAGAATGGGAAGAAAGCTGGGCATGCAAGCCTGTAATGCCATGACTTGGGAGGCTGAGATAGGGGGATAGCTTGTCTGAGGCTAGCCTCAGCAACTTAGCGAGACCCTGTTTCAAAATAAAAAATAAAAAGGGCTGAGGATGTGAGGATGTAACTCGGAGGTAGAATGCCCCTGGGTCCAATCCCCAGTGTCAAAAGGGGGGGGGTGTATAAGGGGAATAGGTTCTGTCTGTAGAGAAACCTGATACAGGCAGGCAGTGGCTGAGAGCACAGAGACCTGAATCTCCCATCCTCCTGCCTTCCAGGTCTCCTATTCACGCCTGTGTCTATAGCAGAAACTTCTAACTGCATATATTTTGCTGGATCATAAGGTCCAAGTGTCTAGGGACCTTGTGTCACAGTCTGGACCTGCAGCAAAGCCTGTGCTTGATGTGGAACTCACTCCAAACTGAAAAAGACCTGGTATATTTTGCTCTAAAATCTAAAGAGGCCTGGTAAGAATTGTGCCTCTTTTTTTGTGGCACAATGGAAAGTGTAGGGAACTTCTCTCACTTTCAATGCAATACCCAGACATTTCCTAGATCACTGGGTTCTCAGAAACTTCACTAAGGTAGCAAACCTCCAGAATTTCACTGGGTTTAGCTTCCATCCTCTGATGTGCACGAATCTTAGTAAGGCATTGGGGTTCCTAGTTCTTGACCAGCAGATGTACTGATTATGACATCGTCAGTACAATCAACAAGCTCCATTGCATGTAATGACTGTAAAGGATGCAATTAAGACATGCAATTAAGTTTGAGATAACTCAGACATTCTGTAGGACCTGTCTAGCGAGTGCATCAAACAAGCTACTTAGATGGTATGCTAGTCAGCTTTCTGTTACTGTAACAAACACCTAAAATAATCAAATTAGAAAGAGAAAACGTTTATTTTGGCTCAGGATTTGGAGGCTTCAGTGCATGGTCAGTTGGCCCTGTTGATTTGGGTCAGGGAGTTTAGGGTGGAGCAAAGCCAATTGGAGCATAGTCAGAAAGTGAAAGAGAGGAAGACAGGACTGGAGTCCCACTATCATTGAGGCCACACCTCCAATGATCTGAAGACCCCACTGGGCTTACCTCTTAAAGTCTCCACTACCTCCAATAGTGCTAAATAGGGACTAAATCTTTCATACCTGGGCTTTGGGAAACACTTAAAATCCAAAAGATAGCAGATGGACAAGCAGTAGGAATCAACTTGCCCTGCATTTCAAACATCTTTTCTGGTGGGCTGATTTTGTTTATTTATTTATGCATGTGTTTCAGATTGTGATCTTTTCAGAGAGTAGGGGCAAGAGGTGATAGGAGTGGGAACATTTTTAAAATCAGAGAGAATAGCTGTTGGAAGAAGGGCCCCCTAACAGAAGCCATGACCCCCAATGGAGATGGATCAACTACCAGCAATCCCACAGGGAGGGACCTGAGAGAATAAGTAAATACCTTGTATGCATCTTTCCCCACCCTCCCAACATCCGTACGTGCTTCTCATTGCTCAAACCAACCAGAAGCCAGACAGCGTGGCAGCTATTGGTGCCTGCCACTCAGATCAGCCTCCTGAATGGAGCACAAGAAAATGAAGAAGGATGGAGAGTGCCTTGGGTTGTGTGTGAGGTTGGTGAATGAAAACAGCCGGTATACCAGCCTTGCACAATTTGAGTGCAGTGCTGTTAGTGTTGAGGGGGAAATGAACAAAAACATTGTAAAATTAAAATGTCTACAGCATCTCACAAATTTATTTTAAACATTGGTCTTGGGCTACATTTACTGAATCCATTTTTATATGTAGCTAGAAGCTAATTTGAGCTTCAGTTTCCAGTTTTTAATTCCTGTAGTTGGGATCACCTTGAACTTTTTTAAAAGCCGCTTATTTGAACCCCTTCATACAGAATAGCTACTTTTTTTTGCAGTACTGGGGATTGAACCCGGGGCATTCTACCTCCAGGGTATTTTTACACCCCAGGCCTATTTTTTATTATTTATTTTGAAACAGTGTCTCACTAAGTTGCGGAGGGCCTCACTAAGTAGCTGAGGCTGGCCGTGAACCTGTGATCCTCCTGTCTCAGCCTCCCAAATGCTGGGATTACAAGCATGCACCACCACACCCAGCTCAGAATAACTACTTTTTACAGCATGTAAACCTGAAGATGTAACAAGAAAAAGAATGAATAATAAATATACTCTTACCCCATCTTCCTATTGGCTGGCTGGACTCTATCTCACTGAAACTCTTCCTCATTTAAAAACTGGCATCTGTGACTTTTCTCTCAAGTGTTGACTAGGAATTGTTTTCAGTTTTCTCTGTTAGTAGGAAGAGAATATTTGGGGGTGTTATTTGAAAGTTACCTTCTGCCCATCCCTGCTATTTCTTAAAGAATTTTCTATTATTATTTTCTGGGTCATACAATCACATATTTATCCTCCCTGCAGCAGCAACAATGGTTCTTAAAACCATTTACTTGCTTGTGATACAGATTACTTTGAACTATTTTTTTTACACCAAAGATGTGTGTTTTACATTTACTTGTTGAAGGAAGCTGGTGCCAGCCAAGTGTGCCATAGCTGTGCCATAGATGTGTCATTTGGGGCCTTTTTATTCAATCTTATTTTCTGGCAGGAATTTTTAACTAATAGATATTGAAATAAAATCATATACCTGGACTCTAACATCTAATTATTTTTTCAATCAGGAGAATCTATAAATACTAAATTGGCTTGACATTCCAAATATTTTAAGACACAACAAAGCAGTACTTCTTTCATTTTACCTTTTTTTGTGTGTGGTAATAGGGATTGAACCCAGGGGCATTATACCTCCAAGCTACATCCCCAGTCCTATTTTATTCTTTATTTTAAAGCAGGGTCTCACTAAGTTGCAGAGGGCCTCACTAAGTAGCTGAGGCTGGCCATGAACCTGAGATCCTCCTGTCTCAGCCTCCCAAGTACAGGGATTACAGGCATCCGCCACCATGCCCAGCTCATTTTACCTTTCAAATAGAGCCCCTCAAAGGTTGTTTGCCACACATTTAATTCCAAAGAAAGCGGGGAAAGTGCCATTCCAGAGAAAAGAGAGTCCAAAGCTGGTGAGAATCCCCATGCTTTTCTGAATTTACATAGGATACATGTGAACAAGTTTAGAACATGATTTAGAACATGATTTTTTTAAATTTAGAACATGATTTCTCCCTACATGGTTTCAGGGACTACAAAAACAACAAGAAGGAATAAAAATCACTATGATAAACATCTGGTTGAGTTTTGCTAGTTCTTTATGTTTTAAGCATTTCAGCCTTTCTTATTTGAACAAACAGCATTTAAGTGGGATAATTGTTACTGTTCATAACTCTGATCTTTCAGAAGAGAACATTGCATTGTTTGTGGAGCCCTAGTGATGTGGGAAATTGTTATTTGTCATTCAGTTAACATGCTCATTTTGGGTGAGCATTGCCTACCCCAGCAGAAATGGTATGGCTTACAGCATAGCTGTTCTAGTGCTCAGTGACTCAAACTCTACTTAGTCATATCCAGGGTAAACATGCCTATTGAAACACAGAGCTCTTGTCCAGCCAAGACCCCTTCCAGAAAGGAATCTGGGCAAGGCCTGGCAGAATCGTAAATAAAACACAGGGCTTGGTTATACTGAAGTGGGTTCCCACAGGAATTAAATGCTTGCTTATCCCCTCAGGGGAAACTGCAAACCTTAAGGTCGAATGAAATTTGGGGCTGGTCTTAAGCAGAAAAGAATATTCTTGTTTGATTTTATTATGCAAGTATTTTGTTTTAACAAAGTGAGGAACGGAGAGAAAATTTCAGTTACCTCTAGCAACAGTTCTTCCATATCCTTTCCATGTAAAAAATAAATATGAAGATAACAAAATAATTTTCAAATTATGATTAGTCTGTGTGTGTTAGTGAAAATCAGTTGGTATATTCTTCCTTAGATAATGGAGGACTTCTTTAAAAAGTCTTTCCATTGTGGCGAATTTTAATTGTATGAAAAAGCAAAGAGAGTAGGATAATGAAATCCTATTATCCATCATCATGCCCTAACAATCTGGATCATAGAAATAGTTTTATTTTATCTATCATAATTTCACAGAATTTGAGCACTATGAGGTCTCAGAAAGATCATCCCGATAAGATAGCAGTATTTTATAGTCCCTTAATGTAGATCCTAGTTCATAGCAATTCAGGAGCCTTCTGGTTATAGGAGTCCTCCCTGAGATATTTATTCCAGGCCAGGAATTAAGGTCCCAATCAATGAGGTTTGCCTGAGGCTGCAATATGTAGGTAACAGTCTACTTTCATTCAGATATACTAGAATATAGAGACTACAATCCATTGACTTTTTAATGTTTTGGGTATAGAAATCTGTTTTTTGTGTATTATTTTTTGTGTGTATTTTTTCCTATTAAATTACTCATTAGGTAATGATCTCTTTGGTCTGACTTACATTTTGAAATTATCTGATATGAAAATTGCATCACTTTTAGTCATGTTCCAATTCCACAAATGAAAACCACAATATTTTTATACAATATCACTCAATAAAGCAAAATAACTCAAAATACGGCCAAATAGTTCACTGATTTCTTCCTACTTTAACACATGTAGGTTTTATCAAATCTCAAATCCTATTATAGGCCCTGAACATACATAAAGAATGCTGAATTCACACTTCTATTTGGTCAATTGGCAGAAAACATCTTAATTTTATATAGTTTGTTGTCTTAGAAATCCTAACCAGCATATAAGTAAATATCTCATTTGAAACTGAGTTTCCTGTCTTTTAGATATAAGTTAAATCTAGCCAGGCTCAGTGGTGCACTGAGCCTGTTATTCCCAGTATCTGGAAGGCTGAGAAAGGCAGATTGCCAGAGTAGGAAAGGAAAACAATCTTTTCTATCAATGTTACAAGATCACATAGAAACTGGCAGGCTTCCATTTTGTAAGGGTAACTTAGGTATCCATTTTGTACATGTGTTTATATGTTCCACTCTTGGATGTACTGGTTTCATGTTTCTCCTTTTGTAAATCTGCCCAGGGAAAACCAGCCAACCAGATTAGATTGTGAAGTCTTACTCCAGCCAATGGGGGATGGCACAGGGGCCTATGTGTTAGGGGATAAAAGGTTGAGCAGACTGCCGGTCCAGTGTGGTAGCACCCTTCTGTGCAGAAGTAAATTGCCTTGCTGAGTTACTTTTGGTTTCATGAGTTTTCTATTTGTGGCTTCCCTAAAATCCATTTCTAATACCAGCCTCAGCAATTTATCAAGACCCTGTTTCAGAATAAAAAATAAAAGATCTGGGGGAGTAGCTCAGAGGTAGAATGCTCCTGGGTTCAATCCCTCATACCTCCCCCCCCCAAAAAAAAAAAGAAGTTAAACCTGGCAACAGTTTTATTAGTCGAAGTATCTAAAGACTTGAACACTTAAAGTTTTTTCTTTCCATAATTCCATAGCTCAAAAATATATGAAGCCATAAACAATTAGCATTTTTTTGGCATAGGTTTTTTTTCTTTCCTGATTACCTCACTCTAATAGAGAGTAGCTTTAGAGACTAGCTCTCAAGGTGTTAAATTTCATGGGGAAGAGCCCTACCTGGATCAGGGAACATGGGTCGTGTCAGTGTGGGTTAGTTGTACACTGTTAATGGGGCTTCATGGAGGGCTGGGGAAGTCATGAAGACAGACAAGTGGGTTGGAAACAGGGAAATCAGGGTCAAAAATAGGAAGTGCATTTATTGTGCCCAAATAGATTTCTTGTAATTCACATTTGTGTTTTTTACTGGTCTCATCATGATAACAATATTTTACAAAGCAGGCCCACCATTCCCTCTGTACCTATCGAATCTGCTATTCAACAACCCTTATAATCAAGACTTTTTTTTTTGCGGTACTGGGGATTGAACTCAGGGGCATTCTACCTCCTAGTTATACCCCCAGCCCTATTTTTTATTCCTTATTTTGAAACAGGGTCTCACTAAGTTGGGGAAGGCCTCACTAAGTAGCTGAGGCTGGCCACAAACTTGCGCTCTTCCTGTCTCAGCCTCCCAATTACAAGTGTGTGCCACCACACCTGGCAAGAAATTTATTCTTTTAAAATTTTTAACTGATACATAAAAACTTGGGGTAGCATGTGGGGACATTCATCCTAATGTCCAATTGGAACTCATTTTTCTGTGGACGTAAATCCTCTGCCATTTGTTCTAACGTTAAGGGAACTGACCAACCTACACATTGTCACATTTAAAAATTTGGACTTGTATTTGTTTAATTGAATACAACCATTTTTCTAACTCAAACTCATATCAAGACCAAAATTTAAAAGGTTTTCTTTTGACTACTGAATGTTATCATCCTAGTAAGTATTGGTATTAAGGAAAGAAGGAAAATTACACCACTATTTCTGTTTACCTTACAGCTTTGTTTCCAAAGCAGAATGCTTATTTATTCAGGTACAGCAGGCCAAAAAGGAAGGGTGTTTCCATCTGTGAAAACTGATAATCTGAGCTTTTATTGGACCAAGGACTGATGAGTAAATGAAGTTAAATGTATGTGGTTCTTATAAACACTATATATTCTAGATTTTATAAGTAGTTAGAATTCACTCTGGCTTAACTCTTGCAGGTGACCAAGTAACCATTTGATGAGTTAGAGCTTTAAAAAAAATGGTACACAGAGCACAACAAAAGGAAAAAATTCATTGTAGGCCACTTTTTTATTTCATTTTATTTATTGGTGCATTATAGTTATACATTTTGATAAGTGTCAGGGTATCAGACGCATGCATGCACACATTGCTCATTTAGCCCTCCCTCAAATCCCACCCTATTCCCTCCCCCTCCCCTCCTTTCTGTGCTCAGCATAGTAATCGACTCTGATAAGTTTGTGTATATGCATAATTTGCATTAGGTATTTCCCTCTTCCCCTCTCCCATCTCCCTCAGGTCGCCTTCTTTGCTCAACTAAAGTGTTCTCCTTCTGTGTCTGGAGTTCCTTCTAAGTCCCATTCTCCCTAGCTTCCACATATTATGGAGAACATCCAACTTTTCACCCTTTGAGACTGACTAATCTCACTTAGCATAATGTTCTCCAGTTCCCTCCATTTCCCTGCAAATGATGTAATTTTGTTTTTCTTTGTGGCTGCATAAAATTCCATTGTGTACATATCCCGTAGTCTTGTAATTCATTCATCTGTTGATGGACACCTTGGCTGGTTCCAAAGTTAGGCAATTGTGAATTGTGCAGCTATAAATATAGATACACATGCATTAATCTGGTAGTTTAGTTTCAGTTCTTTTGGGTAGATGCCTAAAAGTGGTATTGCTGGGTCCTATGGTAGGTTCATTCCCATTGTTCTGAGGATCCTCCACACTGTTTTCCAAAGTGGTTGCACTAATTTGCAATCCCACCAACAGTGTATTAGAGTTCCTCCTTCTCCACATCCTCACCAGCGTTTGTTGTTGTTTGTGTTTTTAATGATTGCCATTCAAATTGGGGTTAGGTGAAATCTCAGGGTGGTTTTGATTTGCATCTCTCTGATTGCTAATGATGTTGAACATTTTTTCTCCCCCTGGGGTGGCTTGTTGTCTTACAGTCTTGTTGAGTGCTGCTCTTAATCTCTGGGCGGGGGGGGGGCTCAGCCACTGCTGCAGGTTCTGATCTGGCCTCTGGGCACTGGGGACTCTGCTGAGCATGGATCAAACTGCTGCTTGCTTTTGTCACTGATGCTCTGCAGTTGCTGGTTTTAGAACAGGTCCCTGGCTTCTTTGTTGGTATCCTGCAGAAGCCGCAATGCCAGTAGCTGCCAGCACAGTCTGGTCAAGATGGCGCCTCTGTCACTTCTGCTAATGCAGCAGTTCGGGTCTGTGTCGCACGTGGAGCAAGTTGTTGCTCGCCTTCACTGCTGCTATTCTGCAGCTGCTGGGTTCACAACAGGTTGCTGGGGTCTCCATTCATCTTGTGTGGAAGCCACAATGCTGGTAGCTGCCGGTGAGGTCCTGCCAAGATGGCGCTGCTGTAGCCAGTGTCTCCACCACCGTTTGGTCTCTTGTGAGTGTATAGCGAGCTGCTGCTTGCTTTCATCTCTGCTGATCTGAAGTTGCTGAACTTACAACAGGTCTCTGGCTTCTCTGCTGGCGGTGTGTGGAAGCACAATGCTGGTAGCGGCCAGCGCCGTCCGGCCAAGATGATGCCACCACTGTTCCTTAGGTAAAGTGCTTTAAACTTTTTACTTTGTTTTGTCCTTGGCTTTGATTCCATCACGTTTCGAATTTTTCATTGTTTAGTTCAAGTTTTCATTGCTTGTCTTCTTCTGTTGAGAAGTTGCTTTCATGGCGATTGAGATCCAAGTCTCAGAGAGATTGTAATGTAGTATCTCCCTTAGTCGCCATCTTGGAACTCTGCTGTAGGCCACTTTTAAAAGCCATCTCTTATCTTCATTTCCCCCCCCGCCCCAGAACACAAATATTCACCAGTAATTTCTACAGTTGCCAATTTAGTATTGATGTATTAGATGCCATTGAGAATTGGTACATTAGAATATTATAATGTTTCACTGTGTATTATTTAAAAATATCTTGATTATTTAAAAACCCAGTTGTGCAAAGAAGTAGAACAAAAGTACCACATTTTTACATTAATACACTTCTAAATTTGTCATTTTCTTAGAAAGCAACTAATAGACTTGGTAACTGTATTATTACTATTTATATTTGTTTATTTCTCTAACTTCCTCTGTATTTATGTAAATATGTATATGAAATATGCTAAATGTTCTGTATTATAAAATATTATCAAGAAATTATGGTTTATTTTATTATTTGAAAGCAAAATGTATTAAACACTTGAAATGCATCATAACATAAATGTGAATTCAATGAAATCAATAGTTAAAAGGACCTCACAGCTTAGTAGAGTTAGTTCTGGTGTTTCTTTGTCTAATGAGTGAAGAGTACTATTTCCATGGCAACTGCATTTGAAGAAGATAACTATTATTTAAAGTATTAAAATATATATGCTATTATAAAGTCAGTAGGATCATTTACTCTTTGTGATAGAAACACTTTAACATTTAGAACATTTTGTAAATTCTCAACCCAGCACATATTTTTAATTTAAAACTAAATTCTAAGACAATTATTTTTTGCTATTACAATGAATGGGAAATTCAGTGCCCCCTCATTTAGTACATACTTTTACAATAAAAAGTATTTGAATGTGTCTGTACAATATTTGGTAGTATCTTGTGAAAAAAAGTACCTTTGACCAATATTAGCTGTATGACAACACCATGAAAATACATTACCACAAAAATTAAAGTTATAATGGCTAAATATAATTTAGCTAGAATAATTTCTATATGCATTTTAGGAGATTAAATATGACTTCATTTTTTATGTAACTACATTGTATATATTTAGTATTTCATTTGGCCAGATGTTACCCATGATCTGCTGAAATAATGTGACCCATGACATTGATAATACATGTCAAGCAGTATTCAATGATTTTCAGCATCTTCTATGGCACTCCATGGAAAGTATAGCAGCATTCTTAACATGAGTGCAATGACATCTTTGTAGTCCTGACTGAGCTTTTTATATATCAAATTGATTTCTTATATGGCATAATGGTTATATAGATACTCCTTGATTTACAATGAGGTTGCATCCTGATAAACCCATCCTGAGTTAAACATAATGTAAGTCAAAATACATTTAATAATAACCTTCCCTCCCAAACCTAATAGCAGTGCAGCATACTGTAGAATATGAACTGTATCCCCTGGTGACTGTGTGGCTGACTAGGAGCTGTGGCTCACCGCCGCTGCCCTCATAGCCAGTAAGCCCTGGAAAAGATCAAAGTTTAAAATGTGAAGCACAGTTTCACTAAATGTGCACCACTTTTTCATCATTATACAGTAAAAAAAGAGAGAGGGGGTGAGGGAGAGAGAGAGAGAGAGAGACAGAGAGAGTCTGGTTCCTGAGGGCAGTAGTAGCAGTCTTGTTTTTAGAAGGTAATGTTTACTCATTGAGGTACCACCAGATTTTAAAAAGTTAAAAGGGCTGGGTGGTATGGTTGTGCACATTTGTAATTCCAGTACTTAGGAGGCTGGGACAGGAAGATTGTAGGTTTGTGGTCAGCCTCAGCAATTTAGCAAGGCCCTCCACAACTTAGTGAGACCCTGCTTCAAAATAAAAGAATAAAATAGGGTGAGGGTCATAGGTAGAATGCCCCTGGGTTCCATTCCCAGTACCACACATATATACACACACACACACACACAAAAAAAAAAAACAGTTAAAAGTAGTAGTGTTGGCTAACCAACAAAACAAAGAAAGATTTGTCGACCAAGAGTTGAAGCAGCTTTTTCTTGGGTCTTTCACCAGCTTTGAGATTTTTAAGAAGACACTTCTGTATTATGTTGGTTCAAAGCCTTTAAAATATAAGACCATTCCATTTATTTCTTGGTTTTATTTCCTGAGATTTAGAGATCTTATTGAGGAAGTCTCTGCCTGTGCCTATATGTTGGAGAGTTGATCCTGTTTTCTTCTAGTAATTGTGAAATTTGGGGTCTAATTTCTAGTTGAATTTGAGTTGACTTGTGAAAGGTAGGAGATTGGGGTCCAGATTCATTCTACTTATGTATAACCAGTTTTCCCAGTACTATTTGTTGAAAAGGCTTTTTTTTTCTCCAACAGATGTTTTTGGCACTTTTGTCAAGGATCAGCTGACTATATGGATTTGTTTTTATGTCATTTATTCTATTCCACAGGTCTAAATGTATGTTTCCATGTCAATACCATCCTGTTATCCTGTTTCTTTTTCTTTTTTTGGTACTGGGGATTGAACACAGGGGCGTTCTACCTCCGCGCTACACCCCTGGCCCTATTTTTTATACTTTATTTTGAAACCGGGTCTCACGAAGTTGCAGAGGGCCTCACTAAGTAGAGAGAGAGAGAGAGAGAGAGAGAGAGAGAGAGAGAGACAGGGAGAGAGACAGGGAGAGAGAGAGCTGAGGCTGGCCGCGAACCCAGATCCTCCAGTCTCTGCCTCCCAAAGTACTGGGATTACAAGCGTGCGCCACCACGCCCGGCCCATCCTGTTTCTTGTTTGATTTTGTTGTTATTACTGTAGCTCTGCAGTATAATTTGAAATCAGGTATTGTGATGTCTCCAGGATAGTTCAAAGCAATTCAGCCAAGGCAGAATTGCTTTGGCTGTTCTGGGTTTTTGTTCCTCTATATGAAGATAATATGACCCGTCAGGAATTCCATTGTCCTCCTTGTTCACTTTCTACTTTCTTAATTTCATTTTCTCCTTTATTAATAGTGTTTTGAGAAGAAGAATGTGCCAAATTCCATGAAGTATTATCCCACTTGGAATAAACCTGACTTCAGTGAGTGGGATCAGTGGAGATTGTTAGTTAAAGGGCCTCAAGTAACCTTCCACAGTGAGGTGAGACCCAGTGTGACAGCTTCTAAGTCATGTGCTGCAACAATACTTGGCCTAAAATGCATGCATTGTTGCTGAAGTAATTCCCAATGAATCACATGAGTTAGCAAGATGTTACACCAAAAACCAAGAACAACAACAACAACAACAACAACAACAAAAGATTGTGTGAACCACTTACCTCCAAGAAAAGTGAATTGTAAAACACTTATGAAAACTCTAAAGGCTCTTTGGATTTCTAGGTAACAAGCTTTATTTTCTAGATCTGTGCTGATTGATCATTTAAAATTGGATAGCTAGATCATGTCTGCTGCAATTTGCTCTTTCATTTTCAAAATAGAATACAACTGAAAAACATTTCTGATCCGGGCGTGGTGGCGCTTGTAATCCCAGTACTTGGGAGGCGGAGACCAGAGGATCCAGGTTCGCGGCCAGCCTCAGCTACTTAGTGAGGCCCTCCGCAACTTTGTGAGACCCGGTTTCAAAATAAAGTATAAAATAAAAAATTGGGCTGGGGGTGTAGCTTGGAGGTAAAACGCCCCTGGGGTCAATCCCCGTTACTGCAAAAAAAACACAAAACATTTCCGATACTTTAAATATTATATATATATATATATATATATATAATATATTCTATATATATATACTATCTCTATATTTTATAAAAAGACTGGTTTGTATTAGAAAACATAGAAAAATATAAATAAGAATAGGTTAATTATTCAGGGTGCCCCAATCCAGAGGCAAAAACCATTAATTATTCTTAGCTGAGATTATATTATGTGTATATATATATATATATATATATATATATATTTTTTTTTTTTTTTGCAGTACAGGGGATTGAATGCAGGGGCGTTCTACCTCCGCGTTATGCCCCCGGCCCTATTTTTTTATCCTTTATTTTGAAACTGGGTCTCACGAAGTTGCGGAGGGCCTCACTTAGTAGAGAGAGACAGAGGGAGACAGGGAGAGAGAGACAGGGACAGAGAGAGAGACCGCACATGCACGCGAGCTGAGGCTGGCCGCGAACCCGGATCCTCCGGTCTCTGCCTCCCAAAGTACTGGGATTACAAGTGTGTGCCACCACGCCCGGTGCTATATTATGTATATTTTTGCATCCTGCTTTTTCCAGGTAATATAAAAATGCTTTTTTATTATAATATGAGGATTTTTCTCATGTCATATTTTTAAGTGTATTTGAGAATTAGATTATATTTGACATGTGTATGCTATCTGAACTCATCCAACTATCAATATATTGTTAAGTATCTAGATTGCTTCTAATCTGCAAGATGGGAATATCCATTAGAATGCAAGGAAACACATGAAGCAGGCAGGATCTATATTTTTTCTCTCTGCTTTAACCTTAGCATATAAAGCAAAGACTCAAGGCATATTTGTTAAATGATAGAAAGAATGAATACATATCCTTGACTGGTTCTTCCAATGAAACCAGATGGAGCATGATTTCTGCCCATTATTACAATGAAATAAGACAGCATGGATTCACAGTAGCATTAGCATCTCAAAGGTGATGTTACTGATAGATGACAAGAGTACAAAGTACAGAACTTGCACAAAATGAAAGGTTGCTATTAACCAATTAATGTTGAGACCCAACAGTGCTAACAACCCACAATAGGAAACTAGGGGTAACAGAACATGGGAGTTTCCTCAGCAGACTTCCAGAGTAATTCCAAGATCGGAAACTGTAGAATCTGGAGAGAAGTAGCTAAATAAGGTGGAACAGGAAAGCCAGTTCTCCATTCTCAGAACGACTGATGCCTGCATTGGCACAGAGGTAAGAACAGTGATCCAAAAGCATGGTTCTGGCACGAGGGCTCGCAGAGCATCTGTAGTGCCAGAGACAGGCAGAACTGACTGGCGAATTTTAAAAATAACAAAGTTCTAGGAGGTGGGGGTGTAGCTCAGGGGCATGGTGCTTACCTAGCATGCATGAGGCCCTGTTTGATTTTTTGTACTACAAAAGTAAATAAATAAATTAATAAATACATACATAAATAAAATAAAATCCAGAACACAAGCCCCCAAATTCTAATTTAATGGTCTGGTGGAGAGCATTGGAAGTTTGAGAATTATTGCTCTAAATATTTACTTTTGTTACCAAGAGAGTAGTATAGCTCTCCCACCTCAGAAATGACATATCCACTTGGACATCCCAAGTGTGATCACTGGAGGGCTTTTGTAATCAGAACCATATTCATTTCTAGTCCAATCCATAAGGGCTTATGAGTTTAAGAAACACATTTGAATTAAAACAAAGTAAGTGTAGGCCTTATTTACTTGTTTTACCAAAATGGACAGAAAGAAACCAGAAACTGTTAAATCATCAAGAAAAAATCCTAATGAACAGAATTAATACAGGAAACAAAATAAGATATTAAAATAAACCAAATTAATATCTCTACAGAAGTAAAACAGGATATTATATCCACAGAATAAACAGTTGTTTTGAAAAAACAAGCAAAATTTAAAATGCAATTGTTACAATTAAAAATAAGTCATCATTATATTAATTCATGGGAGAATAATGCAGAGGAAAACAATTCATGATGAGGGAGAGCAAGGATGGGCAAGTTCCTTGTCCACCTTCCCACATGATAAAAAGGTGAGAAGTCTGGGAAGAGAATTTAGAAATGTGGAAGACAGATTCAAAAGTACCAATGTACTGAGAGAGGCTCCCAAAAATAAAAAGAACAAAAATGAAATAAAATTGTCAAAGGAATATGGGCAAAAGTATTCTAGACTTGGTAAAAATTGTACACTTTTAAGTGGAAAATGCTGCTGCTGAGTAGGGTTAATGACAAGGCTCATGCCCAAAGGTATCATGCAAAATTCCAAAAGTCCAAACACAAAGGGAGAATCCTAAGACTATGGAAAGATAAATAACCTATACAGAGTTAGAAGTCATATTAATATTATGAGGCCTTAAAGTTCAAAGGGAAATTGTTTTAAATTTGAAATTCTTTATTTTGTTAAAATATTCAACATGATTGCAAAATAAAGATATTTTCATATGAAGGCAACACCTTGAAAGGAAAGGAGGAATTTTCTATAGTGAAAAAGACAGCATATGTAAAGAAAATATAAAAGACATTCATCCTTTATACACTTATCATAATCTCAAACTTTATATATTATAGGAAACTCAAGAATTTGACAAATGTTTCTCTGGCTTCTTCCCCAGGTTTATATCTTCTTTCTTTTTCTTTCTTTCTTCTTTCTTTCTTTCTTTCTTTCTTTCTTTCTTTCTTTCTTTCTTTCTTTCTTTCTTTCTTTCTTTCTTTCTCTTTCTTCTTTTTTTTTTGCAGTACCAGGGATTGAACCCAGAGGCATTTTCCTTCAAAGCTATACCCCCAGCACTTTTTATTTTTTGTACTGAAACAGGGTCTCTGTAGCTTGCTAAGAGTCTTGCTACGTTGCTGAGGCTGGTCTTAAACTGACAATCCTCCTGTTTTAGCCTCCCAAGTATAGAGATTACAGGCATAAACCACCATACCCAGCTTGTATCTACTTTCTGAATTTTTGAAATATTTATAACCATACTGTTCTTTATTCTCTTTACTGTTGTGGGTTGCCTCCCTTATGAAAATTAATTTCTGCCATGTGATTTGTTTTTAAGAGGGATGAAGTACAGGATCATGATTCAAATCTGAGAATCTTTAGACTCTAATCAAAATGTGTGCATTTAAGTATATCTGTGATTGCTGTCTAGTCATGTCACAGAATGTCACCTGCTCCTGGTATTTTTAAGACACTGGGTGGGCTGATTTTAAATTTTTGTTCTCTGAAGATGGTGATTATAGTACTGCATTATTCAGCTCTCAGCACTCACTATGTTGGTGTTTTTATCTTAATAAATATTTCTTATGATGATGATAACGCCCTTCTCTTACTCATTGTGGAATTTCAAAATATAAAAAGTAGACCCCAAAGATTATTATTGTATATCTTTCTGTAGAACTAAACATGCTGTGTTGCTATTGGCATTTTTAAAAATATACTTTCATTGGTGCATTGTAATTATACATCATAATGAGGTTCAGAGTGATAGAACACTTTTTTTTTGCGGTACTGGGTATTGAACCCAGTACCTCTGAGCTACACCTCCAGCTCTATTTTTTATTCTTTATTTTGAAACAGGGTCTCACTAAGTTGCGGAGGCCTCACTAAGTAGCTGAGGCTGGCCACAAACCCGGATCCTCCAGTCTCAGCCTCCCAAGTACTGGGATTACAAGCATGCGCCACCACGCCCAGCTCAATAGAACACTTTTGAGTCAGTATGTCACAGTGATGGGTAATGCTGGTTGTCACAAATATGTTTCTTACCATTGCATTTTCTTCCACTTAAATTATCTAATGAAATCTCAGACTATATATAATAAGACTTTCCCACTCTATTGTTGTGTGAGATAGAAGAAGAATATTGGATTTGTCAAGTAAATATAATGAAAGATCAACCATTATTTGGTTCTTACTCCAGTAACAATGAATCAAAGCCTTATGCTAACATTGATTTATGAGGTTATTACAGAAATTTTTGACAAGAGGTATAGTATGAGACTTTCCTCCTGAGTAGTAGGTGTTTCAGTCTCTCTATACACATTAGCTATTATACAAATTTAAAATGCTTATCAAAGGTGAAGTACTTTACCTAAAGCTTTAAAACAAGCTTGTGATGAAGGCCCAATTACTACAATTATCTTTTGGGTGAAGAAGCTGAAGCTCAAAGAGATTGGGCAGCACAGACAGGTTCAGCCATGTTCCCAGTGTATTCTACTGTCTCTTTCCAACTGAGAACCTTCCTATATTAATGTTGCTATGGTTTGGATTTGGAATGTCCCCAGACTTCATGTTGTAGACAAGGCAGCCATATTCGAGTCAGGGCTTGGTTGCAGAGAAGGGGTATGGCCTTGGGGATATATATGTTCTTTGCCTCCAGACCCTGCTCTCTCTCCGCTCCTGGCCTCTATCCCTCTGCTTTTTCTTTCTCTGCTTCCTGAAGCCATGCCCTGAGCTCTGCAGACCTGCCTGTCATGGACTGCAACCTATGAGACCTCCAGAACTGTGAGCAAATAAATCTTCCTTCCTCTAAGTTGTGGGTGTCAGACATTTTGGGTCATAGCAGTAGGAATGTTGACTGAAACACAAGTCTGATTAGGAAGCTCTCTTGGCGAAACTGTTCAAGAGTTTCTCAGCTGTAAAGAAGTTTCTAAGAATTTTCATAAGCATCCTATGTAAAATCCAGTCCATGCATAACTATGTTCATGAACTACTGACCAAATTCAAGTCTCATTTTGAAATCATCTTTCTTTGTGTTGCCCTACAATGTCCAGTCACTAAATCTTGTTGTTTTAATATCTATTTTCTATACACGATCAAGAGTTTTGAGAAAGCAGGCCCAGTTTAATCTGTGTCTAGGAAAGCACTCAGTAACCATTTAGCATAATGATCTTTTTCTTACCTGTTTTCTCTTTTAAATCCCTATTTACACCAAAACAGATAAAAATTCCCATACTTTTCTCCTGGGCTGCCAGGTTGTCCTCTCAGCCGATGATCCTCCTCCTATTTCTCCAACTTGTGAAATATATTATTGCCCCAGGACCTTTACACTCACTGTTCCCTTAGTAGGAACACACTGCCCCAGAGAGCCACACATTACTTACTTTCTCACCTTTCTTGGGCCTTTACTCAAGTATTTTCCTCTGAGTATAAATGCCTATTTAAATAGCAGCCCCTTGCTTCCCATGGCTCCTTATCTGATTATTCAAAATTTGCCCTTCTGTTTAAGATTTATCTTAATTTTTTTAGGGCTAGTTCAGGGTAAACCACTGAGATTGTAGTACTTGTGACCACAGAGGTCAGCGGGCCAAGCTGTGTAAGGACCAGGAGACAATTTTGAGAATTCTTTTCCTATGAATGAGATAAGGAGATGTATATATATATATATATATATATATATATATATGTGGAGAGAGAGAGGTGACCATGGAAATTAGAAGGGCATGAAGATAATGAATACTTGTGGAGGGGCAGAGAGAGAGGAATGCTGGGAGAATGGTGTCTTGGAATTGTTAATAATAGAGGAGGATATGAATAAAATTTGCCAGTGAAGTACATGTGAGAGAAACAGGTGAGAGAAGAGATGTGAAAGAAGGGGTCAGGATGACCATAAGGATTATGGCCTGAGATAGCAGAAGGTGGAATTTTTTTACCAAGTTAAGGAAAATTTTGGAGGAATGACTTTTTAATACTTGTACTAGTACATTGTAACTGTACATTATAGTGAGGTTCAATGTGATACAAACATGCATACAGCTCTTGGTGTATTTCTTTCCACATCCCACTGACTGCCCTCCTCCTTCCCCATACATGTTAATGAAGTTGATAGTAATGCCAATATTGGCAATATTTCTATAGTATTATTTGGACTATTTCCTTCCTCAGTGCCCCTTTTCCCCTCCCCCAGTTCCCTTCCTCTATTCTATAGGTGAAGGAATGATTTTTAATAGGAAGAACAAGTTTTCAATTTAGGAAATTGTCATGATTAGTTATAAAATGTCCCCTAAAGAGATCATGTATTAATGTTCAGAGTTGATGTGATTAAGTCATGAGGGTTGTAATCTCTTTAGTAGATGTAATGGTTTGGATTTAGAATGTCCTCCTATCCCTCACTGTAACAAGGTAGCAATGTTGGAAGTGAGGATTGGTTGGTAAGGCAGGGTGCCTGGGGATGTGACCTGGTGGATTATATAAGATCCACTCCTCCCCTGCTCTCTGTCTCTATGTTTCCATCCTACATGATGTGAGAGAGAAGCCTTGTTTTCTACCTCTCTCCAATTTGTCACCATGCCCTGAGATCCATGGTTCCCAGCCTCACATGGACTGAACTAAAAACTCTCTATGGAAACTGTGAGAAAATAACTTTTCCTTCCTCTAAGTTGTTAGGTTAGTTCTTTGGATTATATCAGTGAGAATGCTGACTGAGACAGCAGCTAAATCCATCACAATGGCCTGGGTAGTAACCTAGGTGGTGTGACCAGAGAAGGTGGGCTCCTGGGGGTGTGGCCTTGGGGATTGTGCTTTTGTCTTTAAATCACCTTATTTCCTTGCTCTCTCTTCTGGCCTCCATGATGTGAGAGCAGAGCCTTGTTCTCTCCCTCTTTCTGCTTCCTACTGCCATGTCCTGAGATCAATAGACCCTGGCCTCGCTTGGACTGAACCTGGAATCTCCAAGAAATTGTGAGCAAATAAATCATCTTTCCTCTTAATTGTGTGGTCAGTTGTTTTGGAGTATATCAGTGAGAATGTTGTCCCAGGCAGACATGTTTTTTTTTTTTTTTTTTTTTGCGGTACCGGGGCGTTCTGCCTCCGCGCTACACCCCCGGCCCTATTTTTTATACTTTATTTTGAAATTGGGTCTCACGAAGTTGCGGAGGGCCTCACTAAGGAGAGAGAGAGAGAGACAGGGAGAGAGAGATAGAGACAGCTGAGGCTGGCCGTGAACCCAGATCCTCCGGTCTCCGCCTCCCAAAGTACTGGGATTACAAGCGTGTGCCACCATGCCCGGTTGAAGGCAGACATGTTAAGTTTGACAAACCCATTTGATACCCAATTAGAACATGATGAATAATGAAATAGAGGCATCAGGTAAGTGATTCATGAAAAGTTCTGTCAATTAGGAAATAAATAGAGTCTTGGGCTATGAATGTAGAAGTTGTCAATACCATTGGTCTTTCATGTCCATGGGTTCTGTATCCTTGACCTTAAGTAACCAAGAGCTGGAAATGTTTTTTTTAATTATGTTTGTATTGAGCATGTGTGCTTATTATTATTATAACTTGGTATTATTAGCAAGTTATTATTCCCCAAATGATACAGTAGAACAAGTATTTATATTACATTGTGTTAAGTATTATAAGTGGTCTAGAAATGATTTAAAGTATAGAGGAGAATGTGTATAGGTCATATGAAAATACCATGACATTTTATGTAAGGGACTTGAACACTGAAAATTATGGTATGTGCAGGGGTCCTACACCCAATCCCCAGAAGATACAGAGGGAGAGACTACTGCATATATGTGGTGTAAAGCCATGAAGCTGGGTGAGATCACTGAGGGCAAATTAAGAAGAGGCCCAGGACTGAGCCCTGGGATCCCCTAACACGTCGAAGTTGGGGAGATGAAAATCCAGCAGAGGAGACTGAAGAAGAGCAGGGAGTGAGCTGTCTCAAAGACAAGAGCAGGTGCTTCCAGGAGGAGGGAAGTGCTTCAGTCAGTGCTCGTGATAACTTCAATAAGGTGAACATTGTGAATTACAAGTGTACAGGACATTTTCATCTTTTAAAAGAGCAGTGCCAAAATCCCAGGTTCACATGTTAGAAGGTGATAGGAGTGTACTCCAAAAAGCATAAAATGATGTCACTTGCAGGAAAGCAGACGGAACTAGAGAATATTCTGCTAAGTGAGATCAGCCAGTCTCAAGGGTCAAATGTTTTCTCTCATATGTGGAAGCTAGAAAGAAAATAGGAAACAAAGAGACTAGATAATTGAGGAAAGTGACCAGTTAGAATAGCGGAAGGGGATAAGAGAACGGAGGTAGGAAGGGGAGAGGAAAGGACTGAGGAAGAAAACAATTCAAATAATGCTCCATCCATATGGGACAGTATCACTACCAATCTTACTAACATGTATGTGAAGAGGGGGGAGTAGGGCTGGATCTGCACATAATTGAACCTGAACATGTCCAAAACAATGTTTTAAATAAATTAAGGTAGCCGGGCTTGGTGGTGCATGCCTGTAATCCCAGTACTTGGGAGGCTGAGAGAGGAGGATGACAAGTTTGAGGCCATTCTCAGCAACTTAGTTTATTTAAAGTAAAAAGTGCTGGGGGTGTAGCTCAGAGGTAGAATGACCCTGGGTTTAATCCCCAGCACCAAAAAAAGAATAAGGGAAGAAAGAAATTATGGTGGTGTCAGCATAAGCAATTAATTTAGGAGAGGCTCCTTTAAGGCAATAAGGTATTGAATTTAAAAGCTAAAAAGGCAAATTTGGCTTACCTCAGCATTTAAAATAGTTTCATTTAGATTTTTACACAAATGAATAGAGTTGCTACAATATAATCATGAGAAATTGGGATAGTGAAACAATTAAAAGTAAACATTTTAAGCATGGAATTTAAAAAAGAAACCATGGATTCAGATGTAATGATTATATATTTTATAAAATCTCAAAAATATATAGAAAACACTCATTTTTAAAATTTTGAGAAAATTTTACTCTATGATTTATGGCAAAGATGCTTATGTAATATGAAAGTAGATGCTGGGCTGCAGCTGTAGCTCAGTGACACGGTGTTTGTCTAGCATGTGGAGGCCCCGGGTTCAATTCCTAACACCAAAAAAAAAAATAGATGTTTATAATAAATGTTTCATATGTGGCCTGGTGAAATTGCTATGGAATATCTAACCCTTAATATATATATATATATATAAATTTATTTATTTATTTTCTTGGTCCTTAAAGCACTAATGTAAAACAAATTTTTATGCAGTCCTTGTACATTTGGCATAGCAGTCATGGGACTGATGCAAAAATCATGTAAATGTCCATGATCGGTAATAAAACCATTGATACACTATCAATGTTCAGTGATTCAGACCAGAATGAAGTGAGATTATAAACCTGAGTTTTCAGGATCACACTATAGTGATGGAATATTTGATTAGCTGTCAGACAAACTAGACTTCTGGATCTCAGTTTCATTATCTCAGGAAAATAGTATTTACTCTGCTTTAGAATATGGAAGGAAGAATACAAGGCAAAAAAAAATGATAGATCTTTTTCCAATGTGCTTTTACTGTTCTATAATATTTTATGCTAATATATACTAAGAACATGTATATTAAAGGGTGAGTGTATATGTATGTGTGCTTTAAAGAAACCTTAGTTGAATAAGAAAAGGATATTTTGAAATCTCCTTTTTTATTGTTCCAGCAGATTTATTAAGTCCCAAAATAGTGGTATGAAACTCTGGGATTGAGCTGCTTACTACAACCAAATTCAGAGGTCAAGTGTCACTTGAGCATAGAAAACACGTTTCATTTTTAAAAAAGGAGAAACAATTGATCTTTCTTTCAAATGACTAATGATAAATGCATTTTGTTTTTCCCTTATATGTTGACTAGAGTTTTTTTCCCCACCATATGTGTCAATAATTTCTGCCACATCTGGGCCCAGATCTCCACTCCCTGTGAAGTTAAAATGTCTATTGTTCACTGGTAAATCCATCTCACATATCCTTTCGAAGCCTCCCACGAGGTTGATCCCTGCTCACTTGTGACTCTTACTATCTAATAAGAGAGTTTCCCCTGTCCCCCTACACTCCACATCATATGTCTTCCACAGAATGTGTAGACACATCAGAAGACTATCATTTTTGCCCATGATGGGTGCTCTTTCTCAAGAAAATTTAAAATACATCTACTTTTTTAAATGTCACAAAAACAAAAAACAAAACAAGTCTATAAGTCTAACTTTTCTTTGGGGGGGTACTGGGGATTTAACCCAGGGGCATTTTACCTCTGAGCTACACCTCCAGCAGTTTTTTTTTTTTTATTTTGAAACAGGGTCTTGCTGTGTTGCTAACGGGCTTGCTAAGTTGCTGAGGCTGGTCTTAAACTCGTGATCCTCATGTCTCAGCCTCCCAAGTACTGAGATTACAGGTGTGCGCCACCATGTTCTGCTCCCTTTGGAGCTTTTGGTAGTTTGGGTGGTGAAGAAAGGCTGTTGATAAAGACATCACTCTTTGGAAGGGGAAGGCTGAGGGCCATGTAGGCCAACTAATGAAATTTAAGAGAAACCCTTATTAATAGATGCCTTCACCAAGTTGGACTGTCAACTGGGAAGTAAGTCTTCCTCCACTGGCTGTTAATGAGGAAGAACTGGGGGAGATGGTAGAAAGCCAGATGGCACCCTGGTTATTGATAACGATACTCTGGATGGGAGGACTTCTGGATGAAATTGGCAGTCAGTCTTAGTTCTGCTGTGTTACAACAACTAGTAACAACTACTAGTTCAAAGATTCTTCCAGAAGATTCTGCCCCTGTAATGGCTAATTTTATATGTCAACTTTGCTGGGCCATGGTACCCAGATTTTGGTTACATACCAGCCTGGATGTTGCTGTGATTGTACTTTTCAGATGTAATTAACATTTAAATAAGTATACTTTGAGTGAAGTAGCTTGCCCTTTATAATATAGTAGATCTCATTCAGTCAATTTTAAGGCCATAAGAGAAAAGACAGGTCCCCTGAAGATTAAGGAGTTCTGCCTTCAGACTCAAGACTTCCACCTTAACTCTTCTGTGGGTCTCTAGACTGCTAATCTGCCCTGCCAGCCTTGTTAGCCCCTGCCCAATCAGATAAACCCATGTCTTAAAATAGGTTTCTCTCCTTTTAATCTATCTTTCTATGCACATCTATTGAACCTGTTTCTCTGGGAAATTCTGACTAATCCAACCCCTTTAGCAGACTTACACCTACGCTGAATGCATGGGGGAAAATTCATGACCTCTACTGTCAGAAGCCTGGTGAATCATGATAACTTTTGGTAATTCACCTGTGAGATAAGGAGCACCTTTTGAAGAAAGGGTGTAAAGAGCTGGGCAGTGTCACAATACAGACTCTCATGCCAGATTCAGGGTTGACAGTAGAAGTTCTTGGCATTTTTGCAGTGGGTGTGGTTGCTTTCAAAGAGGTTTGGTGTTCTTACTGAGTTTTCCCTTAAAAGGCCAAACTCTCATAGGAAATCACAAATAAAGCACTGACTACTGTTTCAGATCATACTGTCTTGGATTGGGCTTAAAATTAAATGGAAGGGAAATACTGGGAAATGAGATAATGACCCCAAAGGCTCTAGATAAATTCTTGTGGTTAGATTTTCTGTCTTACGAAATTCCCCTATCCCTTTTGTTAAAGGGGGTGAAAACTTGAGATGCTACCATGACACTACAGCAGGGACGGCCCTGGTTTAAGGTACACTCCTTAAAAATGTTGGTGCTATGTTAGTTTAGGCCAAGTCGGCCTGGTTGAGATCAGTAATAATGGTTGGTCTCATCCTGCAACAGTGGCACAAATTAAATGTTGTATGGGACACATTGAAAAAATTTGGTTTAAGCCTCTGTGGGTCAAAATGGTCAATGGGATGGTGAAATGGTGTACTTATATATATAAAAAAGTCACCAGAAATCAAAATGTAGAAGTGAGGAATGGATATTGTTGGAAAACAATAGGGTTGCCTCATGTTTCTTAGTAACTTGCCAGAGAGTGACTGACCATTGTTCTGGACTAACTTTATAAGGCAGTTAGTATAAGAACAGCCTTGGACGATAGAGAGAAGAGACTATCTCCCTCCTGTGCTTCTCGTTCATTATAAAAGATTTGAGGTCCTAGACCCAGGGCTTCTCTCCTGTATGGTATCCACATTTGCATGCAGGTGCTATTCAGCATTTGTGAATGAAACTTCAGGAACTGAGACAAAATGTGCTGATGCCCAGGCTGCCTGTAGTGCCCTGAATTGTTAAGTCTTCATCACTGACCCAGGAGGCTTGTGTCCTCTGTCAGCAACCATGAAACTGTAGCAGGCTGACTTGCTAGTTAGATGCAGGGTGAAATAGTAGACTCTCCATAATACCTAAAAATAGAGGAAGATTCTTTTTCTTACTACAAAAAAAAAAAAATAAAAAATAACTGAAATTTATTTCAAATCATCTATTGGTCAGCCAGGGGCCGCAACCCCCTTTAATATCTGAAAAATCTGTAAAAGAAAATTCTACCTTCTTTTTTCTGCACATTTCTAATAAATTGCAATGGATGGAATGTCTTCCGGATTTCTGCATGTCCAGATTCATTCCCCGAATGTGCTCCTGGTATTAAATGTAGAGATGGTTTTGTGGGAATATGCACATATCAAATCTCATAAGTTGTACACAACATATATACAACTTTTGTATGTAAATAATACCTCAATAAAACTATAAAAATAAAGAAACTAAAATTGTTTTGCTGTTTGTGGCTATCCCATTGGACCACATATCACAAATCTGCTCACCCATCCCTGGATCTTCAATAAAGACAAATAGATGTGAAAATGATTTGGAATGAATGCATATTTTTTCCTTCTTTGATTTTTTGACTTAAAGATGGGATAAATATGACATAAGAGCATAGCAAAGATTCAAAGGGTGAATTGGGTTAGGTAAGCGACCAGAAAGCAGGGACTGGCTTTTTTTTGTTTTTGCCATTTATGTAATACTATATATACATTATATTTATATATAGCTATAAATCCCTAAATTCAATGATTTTATTTTTGCTTTTGACATTAAATTACCTTTTTAAAACTACCTAATATTTCATAAAATCTTCTTTTATATTTATCCACATTTTAAGCATTTTTGATGCTCTTTATTCCTCTCCATAGATTCAGATTTTCATCTATTGTCATCTTTCTTTTGTGCCTGGATGTGCTAGGCACTAGCCGCCATAGAAGCTGCTGCTGTTAGAAGTCTCTTGCATGAGATGACTCAGAGTCAGAAATTATTATTTTTAGAGAAAATTATTATTATTAGAGATATGAAGTGGCCGGGGAGAAAGCCAAAAAAGCTTCTGCTTCTCCTTCAACCAGCATCCTTTTTTATTGAGGATTTAAATAAAGCATTTCTAAAAATGATTAAATGGCAGGGCAGTCACGAGTTAAATTTAGGAAAGGCAGTCATGGGTTAGCTCCGGCAGTCATGGGCCAGGTTTAGGGAGTGGCAATCTCGAGCTAGGTTTAGGGAGGGGCAAGGTAAACATTTCTGAGAGAATAGGAGGTCATCAAAATCCACCTTGCTTATTGGTCCCATCCGGTCCAAGGAAGCTTGTCTGCTTTCGGACAGTTTCCACTCAGCTAAACCAGTCCAAGATCATTACCTTAATATGTGGGGCCTAGAAGGCTCCCAACACCTGGGGGAATATGTATGTTTATTCCCCACATATATACTATACACACACACACAAAATTATATATGTATATAATTTTACAGTTAAGCTTTTATATATCTGGAAAGTCTTCATTTCATCCTTTTGGAAAATGATTTTCACTGAGTATCAAATTTGATGGACTTTTTTTCTTTTAGTACTTTAAAGATATTGCTCCACTGTTTTCTGGTTCAGCCTACTCTGATATGAAATCTTGGATTATTTATTCCTCTGTGAATCACATGTATGTTTTCCCTCCAGCTGTATTCAAGATTTTTATATCTGTTTTTAAAGCTATTTGATTTTGATGTGCATTGGTGTAGATTTCTTTGTCTTTATGCTTGCAATTTATTGAGTTTTCAAGATCTATGCATCCGTTTTTAAAAAGATATTATTGGTACATTTTAATTGTACATTATAATGAGATTCGTAGTGATAATTTCATATACACATAAATATTTCTGTTTCCTTCCCCATACTTCCCATTTCACTTTTTCCTCCTTCAGATCTATATATCTACTGTTTCCATTTAATTTCCAAAATTTTAGTCATCCATATATTTTTGTTCTCTCTCCACCCTCCCCCTCCTTTTGGAGACTTAAATTACATGTAAATTAGGTCTGTTGAAGTTCCATGGCCCACTACTCTTCATTTCTTTTCCTTTTTTTTTTGTTTTGGTCTTCTCTTTGTTTTTATTTTGGATAGCTGCTCCTATTGAGTCTCAAAGTTCACTATTTTTTTTTTGTAGAGTCATGCTGTGCGGTATTTTTTTCCCCTCTAAGATACTTTTTCTTCTCTGCAAGTTTGATTTGGATCTTTTAAAATATTTTCCCGGTTCTACTTATGCTCTGACTATATTCTTTTTTGATTTAAAAAGTTAGAATAATGCGCCAGGCGTGGTGGCGCATGCTTGTAATCCCAGTACTTAGGAGGCTGAGACAGGAGGATTTGGGTTTGCGGCCAGCCTCAGCTACTTAGTGAGGCCCTCCACAACTTAGCGAGACCCTGTTTCAAAATAAAGAATAAAAAATAGGGCTGGGGGTGTAGCCCGGAGGTAGAATGCCCCTGGGTTCAATCTCCGGTACCGCAAAAAAAAAAAAAGTTAGAATAACTGTTTTTGAGAAATATTTATTTTATTTATTCACTCTGGTTTTTTTTAGTTAACACACAATAATTGTATATACTTATAGGGTTCACTGTGGTATTTCAATGCATGTATATTGATCAAATGCATGTGTATTGATCAAATCAGAGTACTTAGCATTTCTATCTCCTTATCATTTATTTATGTTTGAAGCCTTCGAGCTTCTCTCTTGTAGTTCTTCATAAACTATATAATAGGTATTGTGAACTATAGTCATCTCACTGTGCTGAAGACCATAAGAACTTATTCTTCCTATCTGTTTTGGTATCCTTTTTCCAGCCTTACTCCATCCTCCATCCCCTGACTCTCTGCCCTTCCTAGCTTCTAGCAATCATTCTTTTCCTCCCTTCTCTCTTGAGGTCAAATTTCCAGCTTTCATATATGAGAAAAAGACATGTGATCTTAAAAATATTTTTGTTTGTGCTTAAAAAAGCGAATAACCCAATAAAAAGGGGGACAATTGAACTGAATAGATACTTCTCAAAAGAAGAAATACATATAGCCAATAAATATATGAAAAAAATGTTCAACATTATTAGCAATCAGGGAAACGCAAATCAAAACTAAGATTCTATCTAAACCCACTTTTCATGGCAGCCATCAAGAATAAAAGTAATAATAAATGCTGGTGAGGATGTGGGGGAAAAGGAACCTTCATACACTGTTGGTAGGATTGTAAATTAGTACAACCACTATGGAGATTAGTTTGGAAGTTCCTCAAAAGGCTAGGAATAGAGCCACGAAATGCCCCAGCTATACCACTCCTCAGTGTCTTTCCAAAAGAATTAAAGTTAGAATACTAGATCCTTGTTTATAGAGGTACAATTCACAATAGGATGGATGATATTTGCCTTTCTTATTTTCCTTAATATAATGCTTTCCACTTCCATCCATTTTTCTGCAGATGATTGCTGGGCCCTCTACCCAGTGCCATGAAAGGGCCTGGTGGACTGGCAGAAGCCTGCTCTGTAGTACCGGGCCTCTCCCACGTGGCAGTAATTCAGCATATTAATGGCAAAGATGGCGCTGGCGAATTCCTCAGGGGACCTTCCGCAGGTGGTTCCTGAAGTGACCTAAGGAGGGCTGTGATTGGTTCCGTA
>PVJS01017858.1:0-35626 GCA_004027185.1 Glis glis | reverse complement strand
TCCTTCTAGTCTTTCTCCTCCCCTCCTCCCCAGTCCACCTGCTCCTCCTCCTCCTCCTTCTAGTCTTTTTCTCCCCTCCTTTCCAGTCCTCCTCCTCCTCCCCCAGTCTGCTTGCTCCTCCTCCTCCCCTAATCCTCCTGCTCTTCCTCCTACTCCTCCCCCAGGACACCCCTCTTCTTCCTCCTCCTCCTCCTCTTCCTCCTTCCATCCTCCTATTCCCCAGTCTGCTTGCTCCTCCTCCTCCCCTAGTCCTCCAGCTTTTCTTCCTCCTCCTTCTCCTCCCCTAGTCCACCTCTTTTCTCCCTCCTCCTCCCCTAGTCCTCCTGCTTTTCCTCCTCCTCCTCCCCCAGGCCACCCCTCTTCTTCCTCCTCCTCCTCCTCTTCCTCCTTCCATCCTTCTGTTCTTCCTCCTCCTTCCTCATCCTCCTGTTATTCCTCCTCCTCCCCCAGTCATCTCCTTAGCCCTCCTCCTCCCTCAGCCCACCTGCTCTTCTTCCTCACCTCTTCCTCCTCCTCCCTCAATCCTCCTGCTCTTCCCTCTCCCCCAAGTCTTCCTGCTCTTCCTCCTCTTCCCTCAGTTCTCCTGCTTTTCCTCCTCCTCCCTCAGTCCTCCTGCTCTTCCTCCTCCTCTTCCTCACCCAATCCTCCTGCTCTTCCTCCTCCTCCCTTAGTCCTCCTGCTCTTCCTCCTCCTCTTCCTCACCCAGTCCTCCTGCTCTTCCTCCTCCCCCCTCAGTCCTCCTGCTCTTCCTCCTTCTCTTCCTCACCCAGTCCTCCTGCTCTTCCTCCTCCTCCCCAGTCCCCCTGCTCTTCCTCCTCCTCTTCCTCACCCGGTCCTCCTGCTCTTCCTCCTCCCTCAGTCCTCCTGCTTTCTCCTCCTCTTCCTCACCCGATCCTCCTGCTCTTCCTCCTCCTCCCTCTGTCCCCCTGCTCTTCCTCCTCCTCCCTCAGTCCTCCTGCTCTCCCTCCTCCTCCCTCAGCCCTCCTGCTCTTTCTCCTCCTCCCTTAGTCCTCCTGCTCTTCCTCCTTCTCTTCCTCAGCCAGTCCTCCTGCTCTTCCTCCTCCTCCCCAGTCCCCCTGCTCTTTCTCCTCCTCTTCCTCACCCAATCCTCCTGCTCTTCCTCCTCCTCCCCCAGTCCCCCTGCTCTTCCTCCTCCTCCCTCAGTCCTTCTGCTCTCCCTCCTCCTCCCTCAGTCCTCCTGCTCTTTCTCCTCATCTTCCTCGTCCAGTCCTCTTGCTCTTCCTCCTCCTCACTGAGTCCTCCTGCTCTTCCTCCTCTTCCTCACCCAGTCCTCCTATTCTTCCTCCTCCTCCCTCAGTCCTCCTCCTCTTCCTCACCCAGTCCTGCTCTTCCTCTTCTTCCTTACCCAGTTGTCCTGCTCTTCCTCTTCTTCCTCCCTCAGTCCTCCTGCTGTTCCTCTTCCTCCTCCCTCAATCCTCCTGCTCATCCTCCTCCTCTTCCTCACCCAGCCCTCCTATTCTTCCTCCTCCTCCCTCAGTCCTCCTGTTCTTCTTCCTCCTCCTCTTCCTCACCCAGTCCTGCTCTTCCTCCTCTTCCTTACCCAGTCCTCCTGCTCTTCCTCCTCCTCTCTCAGTCCTCCTGCTCTTCCTCCTCCTCTTCCCCTAGTCCTTCTGCTCTTCCTCTCCCTCCTCCTCCCTCAGTCCTCCTGCTCATCCTCCTCCTCCTCACCCAGTCCTCCTGCTCTTCCTCCTCCTCACCCAGTCCTCCTGCTCTTTCTTCTCTTTCTCTTCCCCCAGAAATCACTATCTTCCTTCTCCTCCTCCCCAATCCTCCCTTTCTTCCTTCTTCTCCTCCCCAGTTCTCCCTCTCTTCCTCCTCTCCTAGTTCTTCCCCTCCTTCCCCTCTTCCTCCTCTCCCAGTCCTCCCTTGTCCTTCCCCTCTTCTTCCTCCCCCAGTCCTCCCCTGTCCTCGCCCTCTTTCTCCTCCTCCCATCCTCCCCTTCCCCCTGCTCCCCTCCTCTCACTGCTCCTGGCCCAGGCCCCAGCTCTGGGAGAGGCTGTGGACACGGCAGGCAGGGCACACTGTGGGGAAGAACAACTCTGCAGACCCGTCTGGCCCAGGGGCCAGAGGTCACTCGGGTGGGCGGGGCTGGGCGGCAGATTGGGAGCCCCCTGCCCCTGCAGCATCGTGTAGACAAACAAGCAGATGGCAGGTGTCAGGGGGACAAAGAGCCATCTGTGCAGCGAGGCTGCCCACTGCCTTGCAGGGACTTCATTAAGCCCACGTCAGATAGCTGCATCCCAGCCCATGCCGGCAGGGCCCGCCCAGGCTTGGAGAAGGACCCTGGCTCTGCACTCGCTCGGCCAGGCTTGGGCACAGGCCACCAGCCTGTGCTGCTCACAGCAGGACTCCTGTTGGCTTTTAGAGGGCTGTCCTGCAGACAGTGGTAATCTCACAGGCTGCCAAAACAGGCAGGATTGTGAGGTTGATGGAATTCATCATCTACACTGCTCCTTCCATCATGAGCATTTATTGTTATATGCTTGGTACAGTCCCATGTGTCCACATTCCCAGCAGCCTGAGCAAGGGGCAGCGATCCACCATCCTGACCATGCAGGACTACTTCTAGGCTCAGGCTCAGATAGGTCTTCCCCTAAGGGATAGAGTCATGCCTATAGTCCAGGCAGCACTGCTTGCAGAGGGAGTAGAAGCTCTAAACAGCCTTCTGGGAGATTCTACCTGGGGCTGTGCCTGCATTCCAGCAGAGGCTGCAGGACACTGGCATAGAAGAAAGAAGGTGCCAAAACAGCTCTCACCTTGGCAGACACCTCATCACTCAGGCATGAAAAGGAGGTTCAGAAAGGTGTGTCCTTCTGGTGGAGAGACAGCAGCGAGGGGCATGTGGGGTGGCTTTCAGGAGTCCGGTGCCAGAGCTGTCCCCAAGAAGTTACACATTTCTCTGGGTCTCAACTTTAAAAGAAGATGGCTGCTCCAGACATTCTCTGAGATTCCTCTCATCTGGCACATGCAGTGTCCTGAGACAAAGGCCAAACATTTTTGCAAACCCCTTCAACTTTCCTTCCTTTCCTGACTCCAGTCTCTCTTGGCAAGTAGGTAGTCGCCTCTGTCCTGGGGCTTCCTTTGAGCTGCCCACAATTACCTGTGATGTAGGACCTTGGTGATGAGGGACCTTGGTGATGGAGGGCATGGTGATGAAGGACCATTGGTGATAAAGAACCATGGTGATTGAGGACCTTGGTGATGGAGGGCATGGTGATGAAGGACCCTTGGTAATGGAGGGCATGGTGATGAAGGACCATTGGTGATGAAGAACTGTGGTGATAGAGGACCTTGGTGATAGAGAGCATGGTGATGAAGGGCCCATGGTGATGAAGGACCCATGGTGATGAGGGACCCTGGTGGTGAAGGACCATGGTGATGAAGGACCTTGGTAGTGAAGGACCATGGTGATGAGGGACCCTGGTGGTGAAGGACCATGGTGATGAAGGACCTTGGTAGTGAAGGACCATGGTGATGAGGGACCCTGGTGGTGAAAGACCACTGGTGATAAGGGATTTTGATGATGGAGGACCCTTGGTAATGAAGGACCACTGGTGATGAAGAACCTTGGTGATAGAGGACCTTGGTGATGGAAGAACTTGGTGATGGAGGATGCTTGGTAATGAAGGACCATGGTGATATAGGACCATTGTGATGATGGATCTTGGTGATGAAACACCCTTGGTGATAAAAAAAAACTTTGGTGATAGAGGACCTTGGTGATGAAGGACCATGGCAATTAAGGACCATTGGTGATGAGGGACCTTGGTGATAAAGGACAATTGGTGATGTGGAACCATTGGTAATGAGGAACCTTGGTGATGAAAGACCACTGGTAATGAAGGATCCTTGGTGATAGAGGATCTTGGTGACGAAGGACCTTGGTGATGAAGGACCATTGGTGATGAGGGACCTTGGTGATGAAGGATCCTTGGTGATAAAGGACAATTGGTGATGTGGAACCATTGGTAATGAGGAACCTTGGTGATGAAAGACCACTGGTAATGAAGGATCCTTGGTGATAGAGGATCTTGGTGACGAAGGACCTTGGTGATGAAGGACCTTTGTGATGGAGGACATTGGTGATGAAGGACCTTGGTGATGAAGACCCATTGATAATAAGGGATCTTGGTGATGAAGGACCTTGGTGATGGAGGATGTTGATGATGAAGGATATTGGTAATGAAGGACCTTGGTTTTGAAGGACCCTTGGTGATGTTGGACCTTGATGATGGAGGACGTTGGTAATGAAAGACATTGGTAATGAAGAACTTTGGTGATGACAGACGCCTGGTGATGAAGGACTTTGGTGATGGAAGAACTTGGTGATTAAGGACCCTTGGTGATGGAGGACATTAGTGATGAAGGACATTGGTAATGAAGGACCTTGGTGATGAAGAATCATGGTGATAAAGAACTGATGGGGGTGGAGGAGGGTGGGATGCATAGGAGAATAGTGGTTTGGATGGAGGAGGGTGGGACAGATGGAGGGTGGGGATGGATAGAGGGTGGGATAAATGAAGGAAGGTGGGATGGATGGAGGAGAGTGGGTGGGATGGATGAAGGAGGGTGGGAATGGATGGAAGAAGGTAGGATGGATGGAGGAGGATCTGATGAATGGATAAAGGCTGGGATAGATGGAGGAGGGAATGATTGAAGGGTGAAATGGATGAATACAGGTGGGATGGAGGAGGGTGGGGATGGAAGAGAGTATGGTGGAGGAGGATGGGATGGAGAAGGGTGGGATGGATGGAGGACAGTGGGATGGATGTTGGATGTTAGGATGGATAGATGAAGGGGTGACAGATGGATGGAGGGTAGGATGGATGAATGGAGGGTAGGATGGATGGATGGGTGGAGTATGGGATAGAAGGATGGAAAATAGAATGGGTAGAGGGTGGTAGGATGGAGGAGGTTGGCATTGACTGAGGAGGGCAGGATGAAGAGGGTGAAATGGACGAGGGATGGATGGAGGAGGGTGGGATGGGTGGTGAATGTTGAGGTGGATGGTTGGAGGGTGGGATAGATGATAGAGGGTGGGATGGATGGATGGAGAGTGGGATGGGTGGGGAAAGGTGGGTTGGAGGAGGGTGGAGTGGATGGTGAATGTTGGAATGGATGGATGGATGGAGAGTGAGATGGGTGGAGGAGGGTAGGGATGGAGGAGGATGGGATGGATAGAAGAAGGTGAAATAGATGGAGGGTGGGGTATAGGAGGGTGAGATGGATGGAGAACTTGGTGAGGAGGAGGGTGGCCTGCCATGGCTCTCTCTGCCCCACTGTAGATTTGGCTGCTGGATTGAGGAGGTTGAAACCCAGTCTTCTGTGAGGACCTAGTCCTTCAAGGCCATCATCTCTATATGCTGCTTCCCCTGGTGTTAATTTTCCCATCCCTTGCACCTGGAGTCAGGCACAGATTCCTAGCAGGAGTTGCAGCTCATCCTAGACCTCAGGGCATGCACAGTATGGCGGTGTTTAGTGGCTGTGGTTAGCTGTGATACCTCCTTGAGGTGACGGGTGGGCCTGGACACTTTTCCTGCTTGCCAATGCACTGAGTGGTAGGAGGTGCTGCAAACCATCTTGACTGTGTTCACCACTTCTCCTCCCTCTCACCTGGCACGGAGCATCCACATTCCCCTTTCCAGGCAACACCCAGGATTGCGTGTCTTGCTGTTTGTCAGGGCTCATTTTTGAATGTTAGAGTCAGTGTGATCCTAGCTTGGTATAAATTTCCTCGGCATGGAGCCTGGGCATTCTGGCCACACAGCATGACTCTCTGTGGGTTCAGCTACAGGAGCATCCACTCTGGGCTGGGACCCAGAGCTATGGTTTCCCACCTTCAGACCAGGGGAGACAGGGTGCTGCCTTGTACAACGCAGCCCACGTGGACCATGAATTCTCAGATGGAGCCTGAGTTCTCTGTCATCATGTGGGCTGGGCCCAGCGTGTGACCGACAGGCTGGCCAGGGGTTGCCATGCCAGGAGCATCTGGTTGACCAGGCCCTGGGCCTCGGGGATGGTTCTCGCAAACTGGGCCTGCTCACTAACATCTGCAAACTGCAGCTCACTTACAGTAAAAATTCACTTCAAACAAGCTAGGGACCCTGTAAAATAGTGGGATACACAGCAGGCTCTGGATGCCCTGGGCCTATCTCCCTGACCCTTGGCTCAGGTGCCCATCGTTGGCCTATTCTGAGACCCAGGAGCCCCCACCTCCTGACCTGCCTGGTTCAGGGTCTCCCAGGGTCACATGCTCTGTGGGGGGCTGCCATGGGCCTTGAGGGGTTAACTTCCATGATGTGGTAAAACAGAGATGACCTAATGGGAAGGGAGGCTGAGGGCTCCCACAGCACAGCGGTCAGCAGCTGCCGGAGTCGGATCGCGTTCCATCTGAAGTGATGACACCAGGCCAGGTCTTGGAGGGAGGCCACGGGGCAGAGCTCCACCCACCACCTCCTGCCTCCAGCACCTGCCCTCTCCACCTGAGACAGCTTGCACAACATGACACACGGCAGTGAGCCTCACCTCGAGACTCCGCCGCTGCCCTGTGGAGGTGCAGACTCCAGTGAGCCTCCGTCCCACCAGCGTCGTGGGCCATCCCATGCTGCAGACCTGGAGTCAGCCTGCAGCACAGCTGGGGAGACACCAAGAGCCAGAGCCTAGCAGTTGCTCCAGGAGCCTACAGAGAGGGAGGGTCAGCAGGGACTGGGGCTGGGTCCACCACTGCACTCCAGTAGAATGCGGGGCGTGGACAACAGTACCTGATGGGGCTTCACTCTGACCCCTTGGGAGGCCTTGAAGTGAGACGTGCTTCCTGATGCCCAGGGCAGGAACACATCCAACCTCTTGAATGCGGCCTGCTCCTTAGGGTGCCGCAGGATCATTGCACGGCAAAGGCTGCCGGGGCCTGACCACCTCGCAGCCTCTATGGGAACCGCATCACCAGTGGTCCTGCACCCTCCTGGCCTCCCAGCCTAGGCCCCTCTCCCCTTTCCACCTGGCTCTTGCTCTCCCAACTTCCAAGCTCCTGCAGCTTCCTCAAGGATATTGCTCTGCAAACTGGGGGCTTAGGAGCCTCCCTCACCAGGCGTGGCTCTGCGCTTGCTCTCAGATGCCTGCTTTTATGCCTGCTGAGAACCTGCCCCTCCACATGCTTCCTGGGTGTGTCCTTGGGTCTGTGTGGGGAGTAGGATGTGGGTCTCTGTGCCTACAGTCTCCTGAGTGTGAGCAGGGTTAGGACGAGGGGGCTTGCCTCCAGAGCCACCAAGCACTGCCAGGAGGGCAGAGGCCCAGAACACTGGCTTGTGGTCACATGGCATGTCCCTCTCGTGAGGGCACCAGGTGCACGGAGAAGGGAGGGAAGGGGCAGGGAGGGACCTGGAGTCTGAGGGCCACAGGCCTAGTTCTCAGAGCCAAGGGGCTCAGGGCCACCGCCCCCCCTCAGGCTGTTTGCTCAGCTGTGGCCGTAACCAATGGACAGGGGCTGTGGGCTCAGGGCTGCAGCCCCCAAGAGCAGAGAACAGAAACCAGAGTGTTGCAGAGTAGACTCTTTGGGTTTCTAGCACACCCTCAATAGCACCCTGGGGCTAGTCCAGTCAGGTCCTTCCAACTGTGGGAGGAGCTTCTGAGTCCAGGGCAGGCACAGGGTGGGTGGTTTCCAGGCCCCTCCACCACCAGGTGTGGGGCCATCCACCCACTGGAGAGAGGCCCCCAGGGCTGGGCTCTGCGCTGCCACCAGCAGCCAGGCAGCTGGCGTGTTCAGAGGCGACGGGCTAGGGCTGCTGCCCTCCCAGTGGTGCCCTCTGGGAAGGGGCTCGGCAGGAACGTGGCCTTGCTGGTCTGGGGTGTTGCTTGGGGAAGCGGTGGTGGGCTGGGTCTGGGCTCCTGTCCTCACCTCGTGGCTTTGGCCCCATGGCCACATCCTCCATGTCCCAACCCACAATTGTCCCGTCTTTGAGTTGCCTCTCAATGCGCTCTTCCCCTCGGGTAAGAACACACCTGGAGAGTAGCTTCCCTTCAGCTCCCTCCCTGCAGGCCTAGACCTCTGTGTGCCTGAGCTGCAAGTCCAGGAAACTGTGTGGCCACTGCCACCTTCCGAAACCCCATGATCGCAGTGCTCCCGATGCCCCTGACCTGACTTCGGCTCCTCTTGGCAGTGCCTGCATGGTGCCACTTGAACCGTGGTATTCGGGGTGGACCATGGTGCTGGCTGTTTCTGTGACCTGGGCCCCGTGGCCCCAGCCTCTAGGGTGAGTCAGTGGTGGTTTAGGGGTGCCTGGCCACCATGGGCCTGGAGCAATGACAAGAAAGCCTCTGTTGGCTGTAACACACTGACACGGGCTGCCTGGATGGGCTTGGTGGTGGCTCTCACGACTGGCTCCCTCACTCTGTATCTGGCCCAGCCACCGCCAAGTGCCGGCACACCATTCTAGACACCTGAGCCTGTCGAAGCCTCTTTGGAGATGAGAGGGCCATGTTCAAATGTGACCAAGCGCACTTTTCTGCTTCTGGGTGGGCGAAGCCTCGGTTAGGAGGGAGCGTCCTCCTTGGTGCTGTGAACAGACCCCAAGTTCACAGGCCAGCGGTAAGCCCTTTCAGTGTGCGGAGTGCTGCCCCCAGGGCAGAGCTTCCACCCTTGGTGCAAACAGACCCCGAGTTCACAGGCCAGCGGCGAGCCCTTTCCATGCGCGGAGTGCTGCTCCCAGGGCACAGCTTCCACCCTTGGTGCTCACCTGGCAGGCCGCGGTGCTGTCTGTGATTTTCATAACACCCGCGACCCTGTTTGTGGGCAGCCAGGGCCTTGCACTCATCACGCTCGGCTCTGGATGCAGGACACCTGTTCTTACCCTTGCTCTCCAGGAAGGACAGGTCAGCAGGCCCGGTGGGCTGACTGGAGCCTGAGGGGTGAACTGTCACCTACCCAAGATCAGTCCAGCCTGATGTGGTGTGGTCGGCCGTACCACTCGCTGGCCTGTGACGCTGAGTACAGGCCCGACTCTGCACCTGGATTGCTGTACCTGGAAGCAGTGGTCCGTGTGGACCTCATGACTGTCCTATGTGGACATGGGCATTGTGCTTTGAAATAAAGGTGGAACATGCGTTCTATGCATTTAAATGCCGAACATGGCTGCCATCCTGTGCAGTCACTACATGTTTTGGTCTTAGACACAGTCAGTCGGCTTTTGAGTCTGCAGCTGGAAATCCCCGACTCTACGGATTATGCACAGTGAAATATCAGTCCCTTGCTCCCTGAACGCGTCAGCATTCCGCTGGCAGCTCGGCCGGCCTGTCAGGGATGGAAACTCATTTTAATAACAGCAGAGGGCATAGGCAGTCGGGATCATACACCTGCTGCCAAAGCGAGTCACAACGTGGCTGCTGCGTGGTGGAGTGGCTTCGGTGCTGCGATGCCAGCAGCTGCACCTCTCCTCCAGTGTGGGCACCAGGTGCTGGACCTGCTCTTCCTTCCTCTGGTCCCCAGACACTCACGGGTGCTTGACCCTTCCTAGTGCTCTCCCCTTGGGAGATGTGCAGCACCTGTGTCCTGGGGTAGATTTGGGAGACTGGAGACAGCGCTTGGTGCTTCACCCCACGCTCTGGGCTCATGGTAAACTCACTCCTCCACAGAGGCTCAGCAAGACCTGCCCAGGACCCAGGTGCTTCGTGGGGGTCTGAAGGACAGGAAGTAGCTTTTGTCACAGGCAAATGATCTGAGCCCTGCAGACGCGGGCTCTTCTACCCTCTCCTTTCATCCTGTACCTACTGACAGCAACTCTGGCCCTCTGCCCCATTCCTGGAGCACTGATTATCCCTATCCCTCAGGACAGCTGCTTTAGAAATTAAGATGGAAAGAGAGAAGGCCCAGGTGGGTTGGACGCCATTGGCAGTAGTGGTGAGGAAGATATCCAAGCTGCCATGTGCACCTGCTTTGTGCCAGGCTGCCCAGCTCGCCCTCTGCACCTGGGATGGAGCAGCAGGGCCGAGGAGAGCGGAACCATGGCGGGTCTGCACAGCTCATCCTGCGAGTCCTGGTGGACGCCTATTTTACTCCTCATCTTCATCTGTCCTCATTGTCACCATCTTAGTCCAAATATAGAAACGCAAATTAGTCTCAGTTTAAAGTTTTTTAATATGTCATTAATATTTTGACATGTAACTTAAAAGTTCTGACCATAATAGTGCCCGTTGAGCACACGCAGAACAGGCAGTATACTCTGACTTCTGTTGTTGGGTCTTTTTGCTAAAACTGCAGTAATGAGAAGGACTGTCACAGAGCCGGGCGTGGTGGCGCACACTTGTAATCCCAGTACTTTGGGAGGCAGAGACCGGGGGATCCAGGTTCGCGGCCAGCCTCAGCTCTCTCTCTCTCTCTCTCTACTTAGTGAGACCCTCTGCAACTTCATGAGACCCGGTCTCAAAATAAAGTATAAAAAATAGTGCCGGGGGTGTAGTGCGGAGGTAGAACGCCCCTGGGTTCAATCCCTGGTACCGCAAAAAAAAAAAAAAAAAAAGAAGGACTGTCACCGCGTGCCTGGGAATGTGCACGTGGCTGCTGGGTGGACTTTGCTGGCCTCCCTCTGGGAGGGAAGGTAGTGACTGTCCCTGGGGCTGGGAAGCTAGAGAGCCAAGAGCCCACAGAGTCTACAGCTTGCAGGCTAGGCCATCTCTGTCATTCCTCCCTGGCCTGGGCTCCCTCCTGCCTTGGCCTGCTCCGGCCTTCCCAGGGGCGTTCCTGGATGCTCCTGGCCCCTGCTTGGCCACACTGTCCCATCATGCTTCTCTCTGTGGCTCTGCCCTGGCTCTTTAGGCTTCTGAGCCCCAGCCCAGACTGGCTGTCTAGCCCCTCCTGACCCATGTTCAGTGGGTGGGTGAATGCTGGACCCGACCTGCATGCCCAGGCTGTCGCAGCTGAACTGCCACATGCCGTGGGTGGCACACATGATCCTGGGGTCTGGCCCTGGGGCTGCCTCGGCTGCTGCCTGTCAGGATGCCTCCTGCTCACTTGACTGAGCGCTGAGGGACCGTGCTAGTTCTCTGGGAGTGACATGTTGGCCTTTCTCATCTGTTGGAATATGAAGATGAGCAGCCTGTTCTCCAAGCGTGTCCCATGGTCTCAGGAAGAGCATGCGTTGTCCGTGCTGTTGGTGGCAGGGTGTGGACGCTCTCCACATGCACCCGGAAGAAAGTGGACATGGACCTCTAGATTGCTGCGAGTGATTTGTTGAAGATCCGGGAACAACAGGCAGAGGAGGACGAGGACACGGAGATGCCCCAATATACCTCATGCCCAGGAGGCTGGTCTCCATGCCAACCGACCTTCTCTCGGTGGCTGACCTCTGGGGAGAGCAGTCATGACTCAGAGCTCAAGGCAAACTTCATGGTGGGCATAGCGGTCTACAGAGGCTGTCGGCTCACAGCACCAGATGGTCTTGTGGGGCTGAGGGGCTGGGGTCATGAGGATGTCCTTGTGGTACTTTAGAAGGGCTTCTCTGAGAAAGAAGACAGAGAGGGAGAAATACAGAAAGACAGACAAAGACACAGAGATACAGAGAAAGACAGAGAGACAGAGACAGAGATTCAGAAAGACATAGACAGAGATAAAGACAGGAAGACAGAGAGACAGACATGGACATGCAGCGAGACAGAAAAAGACACAGAGATACTTAGAGATGAAGACACAGAGAGAGATAGACACAGAGAGACACAAAGACAGAAACAGGGAGACAGCCAGCCAGATAAAGTGTGAGCTGCTAAAGTATGCCCACTCAGAGTAGAGAAGAAGAGGGGGGCAGAGAATGGGGAGATCATAAAGCCTCAAAGGCACCCGAGGAGAAAGGATGGGGCTGGGGTATGTAGAAGAGGAATAAATTCTACTTGGAAAGTCCTTGGAAAATAAGAATTCCTGGGAGCGACTGTTTAGAATGATTAATTTCCAAGCCAATTATCTTTGTTAAATTGGTTTCCTAGCACTACCAAATACAAAGGCACAGAAACACTTTAAATCCAAACACTACCAAATACAAAGGCACAGAAGCACTTTAAACCATTTTCCCAGTGCGAAGCATCTGCTTGGCATTTCCACGTCTAGCCGTGGTGCAGAAGCAGGGTGTCTGGCCCAGTTGGGGCTGCTGGTGTCAGGTGGGCAGAGGTCAGAGGCCCTGGACACCCCACAGCACCCAGAAGGTCCCATACCAGGGCCAACCTGGCTGCCTGTCAGCAGGAATCCCTGCACGTTGGCCCGTGCAATGACCGCCTCTTGGTCCGTGAGCTCGATGACTGCAGGGCGGTAGGTGGCAGAAGGGGCTCTTCATTGAATGCCCTGGTCGCTATTGCACTGCCTGCTCCTGGATTCCTCGTGCCATGCCTCAGAGCGATGACCTGGTGGTGGGGGTCATCGCTGCATTTCCTTCTGCAAATTCGGCTTCACCTATTCTGCGTTTTCCTCCCTTGAATCTGGATTCAGTGGCAGCTTGTCCCCAAACCAGAGGAGACTCGGCCTGGTGAGGCCACTGGGACGCATTGGAGGCTATGACTTGGAGATGTCTTCAGGAATTTTCAGAGGTAGTTTTGACTCTACGTGGTCATTGCCTCTGATCACTTGGTACCTAACCCTCCTTATTGAGCACCAGGGCATACCTGCATGCCTTGATGGGTGCCCACAGGCTCTGAGGGAGGTAAGAGGTGGGAGCCCTCTCCCCTACGGGCATGGACCCCTGCACAGCCCTCCTGCCCTGCACTCTCCACAGAGGATGTGAGCTAAAGTAGAAAGCACAGCACAAGGTGTTAAGTAGTGGATGCTGGGAGGGAGGGCCAGGGGAGAGGGGTGGAGGCTGGCGAGGCCAAGAGCAGGCAGGAGGCAGGTCCAGCAGCCTGGGTGGTGCAGGCAGGGGGCAGGGGGAGCTGCAGAAAGGGGTCCCCATGGGACGAGGCTGGGGTTGCCTGCTCCGCTTAGCCATAACACTCGCACAGCAACCAAGTCTAAGAGAAGGCAGCCTCGGTCCTCAAAACTAAGAATGGACACAAAACAGGCCATCGGCACCGTACAAATGTACACTCCCACAGGACCCACCGTGACGCACGGGAGGAGGGCTGTCTGGAGGCCTTCCCCGAGTGTCCTGCTTTCAGGACCAAAACAAACGAACAAGGAAGAACAAGGAAGAGACACGACCTCCCACTGCTTGAGAACAGCCTGCCTCATCTGGCAGGAATGGCCCAGCGATGCTGAGGCTGTGCCTTCTGCTAAGAGGCCAGCCTCACAGCCATGCAGAAACAGTGTAGGGAGGCCTCACAGCGGTCCAGAGCTGGGGGAGAGAGGACTCACAGCCATCCAGAGACAGAGGGAGAGGCCAGAGGCCTGCAACCCAGACAGACTCAGGGACGGCCCTATCTTATGTCCAATGGATTGACCGGCTGTGGCCATGACAGGCAGCAGGGGCTGGCATACCAGCTGCCTCCCTCAGACCTCAATATCTGTTAAAAAATTCACTATCCTTCAAAAGATCTTTGAAAAGGTGATAAATGCACAAGGATGCCGTCAAGTTGGAAAGGGAGGCGATAGTGTGCAGCCCAGCGAGACAACCTTCGGGACGGGGACCCAGACACTCATCTTCAACCAGGCACAGCTGGTCTGGTGAGCTGGAAGTTTGGGAAGTGGTGCTTACATGAAGGAACCTTGACTCAGCTGAGCAAGACTAAAGGAGTCAGCCGCGGGGCGAAGCCAGGCATCCGGCCCTCTGAGCGCTGACTGTGAGCTGGAGTCTCAGGTCAGATGACCCGTCTCTGTATACAAACATGAGGCCACTAGCTCCCCGAGGCCCTAACATGTTCCAGATGCGGGAGAGCTGCCGCCACGCCATGCAGAGGCAGATGCCGGCGCCACCCAGCCCGCTCACTCTTCTTCCCGGGCTCCCTGAGTAGGGACTAGAAGGCAGGCCACTTCTGGGAACTCCTGGGAGGTTCTGCTCTCAGTTTCCAAGAAAGTGTAGCGTGGACTCTCCCATTCCTAAGCACGTAAGTGGACATGTTGCAGTCTTATTCGCTGGAAGTGCTGCTGAGTGCTGGCCGAGTGCTGGCGGAATACTGGCGGAGTGCTCCCGAAGTGCTGGTGGAGTGCTCCCAGAGTGCTGACGGAGTGCTCCTGGAGTGCTGGAGGAGAGAGAGAAAGATTTAAGTACATTGCAGCACATTGAGAGGATGAGACGCCACAGAGTCCTTAGCTGTCTGCGGAGTGATGCTCAGAGCACCCTACCTGCTCCAGTGCCAGCCCTGCCACTCAAGTCTGTGTGACCTCGGAGGGTTACTTAACCTCTGTGCACAGTCTTATCAGCCACATGGGGAAGTTACCCACACCTACCTCATAGGACAGTCCTGATTATTCGATAAATATTGAGGACACATCCTGAGTGCTATAATAAACCACAACGTGAAAAGTCAGTTCACAGAATTATATGTTCAATGGCATGTTCTTGAAGATCACACACTCACATACATGAGATAATCACACATGTAAAAACATACAGATAGATGCAGGAAGACACTGTCTAGGAAGATGTCAGCGTTTTCAAAGCTCTTTTTATTGATCTGTACCTTGGTTTTTCCTCAACAAATTTTTTTGTAATAATAATAAAATCATTAGTTCTTGCAAAAAATGTAAACTACATATCCAGAGTTAATTTCATGATTCCATGTGAGTATCTAATACTCCTTCAGGAACTCTGTTATGACCTGGATATATAATGTCCCCTGAAAGAACTCATGTATTAATGCAAAACTGTTCAGAGGTGAAGTGATTCAATTATGAGGGTTCTAATCTCATCAGTAGATAAATCCACTGATGGATTAATGGATCTATTGGTGGTAAGGTAGGCAGGTCGGGTGTGGTTGGAGAAGGTGGGTCACTGGGGCCGTGGACATTGGGGACTATACATATGTCAGTGGACCTCCTCTTGAACTCTCATCTTGCAGCCTTCATGATGTGAGAGCAGAGTTCCTCCACTCAGGCTGTGCTCTCTCTCTCTCTGCTTCCTGTAGACATGCCCTGAGCTCTGCAGCCTTCACCCTGCCCAACATGGACTGAAACCTCTGAAATCTCCAGAACTGTGAGCAAATAAATCTTCCTTCCTCTAAGTTGCGGTCATCAGGCATTTGGGGTCACAGCAGTGAAAATGCAGATTGCAGAATCCCACTGGTGGTGGTGAGCAAACGGTCCTCGCACCTGGTTTCAGTGAGCGACCTGCCTGACATTTGTCACCATGTCAAGTGAGGAATCTTTTCCGAGTCACTAAAAAAAGTTTAAGAAAACTCAGAGTAAAGTGGTTGCTTTCTTCTTTTTCCTTTGCTTCTTTTCTTTCTGTTTTCCTTTCCCCCCTCCCCTTCTTTCTTCCAACTATGCACTGTTTTCCATGAACACAAAATGGTGACCGAGAAGAGACAGGCAAACACTCCATGCCCTGCAACTTGTGAACTGGGCTGGATCGATGCTCTGCCACATTTCCAGACAATGTGAATCATGTTTGCAAAGGTCCCACCGAGAACACCACAGGGCCAGTGCAGTTTGCTTAGAGACTGGGTCGTCTGTGAAGGCTTCTGGCTCTCTAAGGCCCTGTGCTGCAGCCAGACCATGGGCACAAGGCTCATTGGGCAGGTTGCTCCTGGGAACACCTGTCCTCCCCGTCTGAGCATGTTGGCAAGCGTGCACACACGGAGTGTGAAGACAAATGCCCTGTGATGGAAGTTGAGCCAGGGTGAGCCCAGGAACTCTTGTTAGTTCAGATCTGACCAGGGGGATTGGCAGCCCTGTCCTGCTCCCTGGGAGGACTGTCCCCTGCCAGGTGGCCAGTCCTCGAATGCTATGGATGACGAGGATCTTCATCACTGAGCCACATAACCCTCACAGAGCAGGGAGGTAGCCCCATTCCTGGAGCTCACAACAGAGTTCTGCAGCTGCGTCCAAGAGCCAGGTTTGAGGGGCAGGGCTGCCAGGTCTGCCAGGCTCGGACCTCAAGAACCCAGGTGCCCAGACTCAGGATGATCTGGGGACAGTCTCCCACCTGCGAGAGCCCTGTGGCCACCCAGCTCGCCAGACAGTGGTGCTTGTGGAGCTTCCTTAGGTGACACGCTGGGCTCTGGTCCTGGTTCTTCCCAGCAAAGTCTAGAGGCAGCTGCTGTCTGTGTTAGCTCCATCCTAACCCTCCTCACCCGCGTGCTGGTGAAGGCCACCCTGGCCACGCATGCCTAGCGAGCGCCTGCCCTTCCTTCCGCTCCTGGGAAACCCCTGCCTAGTGTCTCTTCCCCTCAGACCTTCAGGCTGCATCCCCACTGGGCGGGCCCTCTTGGGCACCCCGCCCGCTCTGGCGGCTCCATTTCATCCATGCTGTCAAGTGCTCTTGTCCCTCTCCCTGGCCTACACCACCAAGATACTGGGAGCCCCTGGGCAGCTCTGCTGGGACCTCAGCTCAGCCCGTCTTGTCCCTCTCCTGCCCTCTACTACCCTAGAGACCAGAAGCCCCTGGGCAGCTCGGCTGGGATCTCAGCTCAGCCCATCTTGTCCCTCTCCCTGGCCTCTACCACCCTAGAGACTGGGAGTCCCTGGGCAGCTCCAATGGGACCTCAGCTCAGCCTGTCTTGTACCTCTCCTGCCCTCTACCACCCTAGAGACCAGGAGTCTCTGGGCAGCTCCTCTGGACCTCAGCTGAGCCCGTCTTGTCCCACCCACTACTGACCCGGGCATCCACACACACCAGGAAGAACCTGAGCTCAGGGTGGACACCGATCTCCCCTCGCTCTCTCCCATTGCCTGGGCACACTGCTGGAGGCGTTCAGGTGGTCTTGCCCCCAGACGGGCCGTTCCACATGCCGACTGACCCGGATGTAGAGCACTGGGCATGGCAGCGAGGTTCCTCCAGTTCCTGTCTCACTTAGGTCCTCGCTCATGTGTGGCTCTCTTCAGTTCATGCATGGCGGACACCAGGGAGAGCGTGCCTCACCCAGACAGACTGCCCCGATACCTCGCTGCCGGGAGACGTGCCTGCGGAAGGAGCCAGGCTTAGCCTTCGTGCTCCCAGGCCCCCCAGGCCTGTCCACCTGCCTGGAGCCCCAGGTTCTGCTCCCGTTTGTGGCTCAGGATGTTATGAAATCTTCACCCCCCAGCCCTTTATCCAGTCCCATGTTATGGGGACTCCTGTGCACATGCGTATGATTAGTGTTTTTCCCCAGTTCATCTATCTACAGTCAGTTTATTTCACAGACTCAGCAATTGACCCTTTAGGAGTAGAATGTGTTTCTGTGCCCCCTAGAAGGGTCGACCCATCTCCGTGGGCTCCCAGCTCCTGCCTGCTCCCGCCCTCGCCGCTGCACCTCTGCACGGTGCTCCCCGCTACTGCCCTGCTCCCGCCCTCACCGTCGCACTTCTGCATGGTGCTCCCGGCTCCTGCCCTGCTCCTGCCTGCGCCACCGCACCTCTGCATGATGCTCCCAGCTCCTGCCCTGCTCCCACCCTCGCGCCGCACCTCTGCACAGTGCTCCCGGTTCCTGGCCTGCTCCCGCCCTTGCCATCACACCTCTGCACGGTGCTCCCCGCTCCTGCCCTGCTCCTACCCTCACCGTCGCACCTCTGCACGGTGCTCCCGGCTCCTGCCCTGCTCCTGCCTGCGCCACCGCACCTCTGCATGATGCTCCCGGCTCCTGCCCTGCTCCTGCCCTGCTCCTGCCTGCGCCGCCGCACCTCTGCATGATGCTCCCAGCTCCTGCCCTGCTCCCACCCTCGCGCCGCACCTCTGCACAGTGCTCCCGGTTCCTGGCCTGCTCCCGCCCTTGCCATCACACCTCTGCACGGTGCTCCCCGCTCCTGCCCTGCTCCTACCCTCACCGTCGCACCTCTGCACGGTGCTCCCGGCTACTGCCCTGCTTCTACCTGTGCTGCCGCACCTCTGCATGGTGCTCCTGGCTCCTGGCCTGCTTCTTCCTTGCCGCCGCACCTCTGCATGGTTCCTCGGGCCTTCTCCCGGCTATCTCTAGAGGACCCCAACAAAGGAATTCTGTTCCCTAACTCCCTGGCTTAAAACGTGTGGGTGCTGCCCTGTGATTCCCAAGACAGAGCCCAGCTCCCAGTTTGACCTATGAGAGCCCCACCATCTGCACCTACCCTCCTCTGAACCTCGGGCCTCCCCACATTGTTTTGAACACCCTGACCATCCATTGGTCAACTCGTCAGTTGTGGGGCTGGGGCAGGATCTGTCCCACAGGGAAGGAGCTTGACACTGACTCCGCCTTCCAGCTAGAATTTCCAGGTGGGCACATGGAGCCCTTGTCCTTGGGCTGGCACGAGCAGGCAGGGCCCACCCTCCAGCCTGGGAAGGACAACACTGTGGCTGGTCCCCAGAATGGTTCCCACAAGCACAGCTCCTCCTGGGGCTGCTCCCGGGCCATCCCTGTCCCATTCCGTGGCAGGCATTGGCTCTGGCTCATGCAGGGATGATGGGCCGCAGGGCTCCCCAAGACAGGGCTGAGTGGCCGGAAGTAGCTCCTTGTCTCTGCAGCCAACTCGCCAGCTGGTTCATACAACCACAAAGGTGCCAACTTCTGTGTCGAGCTTTTGGAATGTAATGTTTTAATTGAGATATTTAGCAAGATAAACACGGACTTCTCATAATGTCTCTTTAGCTGGAAAGTTGGGAAAGGAGCGGCTTGGAGGATGGGTATGTGAGGGAAATTGCAAAACTGAAAGTAGCCCCCAGCAGGATCGGGAGGTAGATGTGAAGGAGTTACAGCAGCTGGCTTGTGGGTCCAGCACGCCCCAGGGCCGGCAGGAACTCCTGACCTGCATCAGGGGCTTGAATGTCCTGCTGCAGCCCCAGGCTGACTCCGCGTCAGGTGGTGAAGGTGAAAGGATGTGACTGGCATAGGAGAGGAGGCTAGGAGGCCAGGGGGCCAGGAATTCCTGGTACAGAGGGCTGGGGCTCATACAGAGGCTGGGAAAACCCAGGACCCCCACCGACACTCAAAGTGCCCAAGTTCCACGTCAGAGCTCTGCTCTAGGGACAAGTAAATACAGATGTGTTTCTCTGCAGAGTTGAGTAACCACCAGGACATCCGGCAGGGGCTGATATGTTTCTGTGTGTCGTAGAGAGGGCTGGGCATTCAGAAGAGACAGTGACAGCAATTTCAGACTCCTAAAAATCATTGTATTTTAATACCATTTTCACTTAAAAGGGGCCACTTTGAGTGCCTGACCCAATAGCACACATGGAGGTTATGGGGGTGGATGAGGACCTGCAGTGGGGTGCTGTGACTACCGGCTCATCTTCACCTATAGCTTTCTATGCTGCACACATGCTGTTCAACACAGGCTGACAGAGCCCGCTGGAAGTGTGAGGGCGCTAGCGTTACAAAGTTGTAGCGGTTCTGCAAAGGCGCTGCGGGACGCCTTTAAGTTACATCCGATTTGCAAACTTCCTGCAAGCAGGTCAGGACTCTCCTTCCTCAGCCCGCGGAGGAAAGGGAGTCACAATGCCCTGCTTTGGTTTGCTCGTCACCCACCGTTGGTGCAGCCATCGATGGGGTCCAGCCAGTGTCACAGAGTGTCTGAGAGACCCTGGCTCCATCCAGGAATAGAGGGCGATGGTACGACAAGCTCGGTGCTGGGCTTTTAAAGCTTGGAATGGAAGAACTGCTAAGCCATGATCAACCAGTCATCTGGGGCATATTTTATAAAAAGAAGTTCCATGTTTTAACAGGTATCCAGTCCCTAGATTAAATGCAGTATAAAATTGTTTTAAATTTACTGATGAGCCATGGAATTTTCTTACCTTTACTTTGAAAGCAAAGAAAACTGCAGATAATACTTGCTAAGTAAGCAAATCATGTGAATGTTATTAGAGATCGTATGTAAATGAACTTAACATCAGTAATCTAACACCAGATATTTAAATAAACTACTCATTTCTGAGGACTTGTTTTCGTTAATCGATGCAATATTGTGCTGATCCCTAGAGACGAAGTGTCACAGTAGACAGAGTCCAGGTGAAAGGATCCACGTGGGCTGGGCCTGGACGCAGGCTGTGGGCCGACCTAAGCAGTGGTGGCCTCCATGGGGCCACTGGTTGAAGCTGAGTCTCTGCCCACAGACGAGGAGCCTCGAGGGCAGCTCACTTGGCCCTGCACATCCAAGACAGAGGCCTGACCAACCACCAGTTAGAGTGTGAGGCTCCCCTGCCCTCTTGAGTCACATCCACGTGTCCCAGCAGGTGTGGGACGTGGGTCTTGGCATTGTGGGGCTCCTGTCCTAGCAGGTGTGGGCTGTAGGTCCAGGTACTATGGGCTCACCTCCCGGTGGGTGTGGGCTGTGGGTCCAGGCACCGTGGGGCCATTGTCCTGGTGGGTGTGGGCTGCAGGTCCAGATAGCACAGGTGGGGGGCAGAATCTGGCCCAAGACCCTGTCCTAGAACTGTCAGAGGTGCACACTGGCTCACTCCCAGCCTGGCTCATGCTGTGACTTGGTCAAATGCTCCACCTGTCCACTCAAAACCCAGGGGTGCATCCCCCTGGTCAAGGCGGCAGGGAAAGCCTTGCAGCGCTCTCTGGCTGCAGAGTTCCCAGCACTGCACTGAGAGTCCCAGGGACGACCACCCCTGAAGCAGGGAGTTGTTTCTGCAGATAGCACACAGGTGCACTTTGCCTGGGGTGAGGTAGGCCCAACAGCCAGGGCCAGCTCCCTCCCCCCAACTCTCCACTCTGCTGGCAGCCTACGGGCCTCCAGAGCTGTCTTGATGAGGCAGCTGGGGGTGGGGGAGGTCTGGGGCCCAGATCACAACTCCAGAGACCTCCCTACATTCTGGAGCTCCCTATATAACCTTCCCCTCCCGGCGCACCCAAACACTACTATTTACCGCCCAGGCAGCCAGGCCAGGCTCTGTAAAATTTTTGTGTTCTTTACAGAGGGCTTTGGGGTTGCAAGTTAGCAACATGGGCTAACTTTCTGGATCCATCCACTTTCTGGATGACTCTTGTTGATCTGCATTTGGTTTGACAAACCATCTCAGAGCCAGACGGTGGCTGGGGCGCAGCAGGTGGCAACCATGTCTGGAGAGGCCGGTCAGCCCTGCACACTGCTTTGCTCGGAAGCCCCAGGTCTCTGTAGGGAACGAGTCAAGGTCTCGCTGGCTCCAGAGCAGCTCTGCTCCCCTGCCGGCTGGAGGCATTCATGAGCTTCACCCTGGAGTCACCACCGCAGAGGTTCTGGAGGGTGCACCCAGGTGAGCGGGGTCTTGCGGCAGGTACAGAGACCAGGGTACTCACCACTAGCGTGGCCACTTGAGTGGGTCCCCACCCGTGGGAATTCATCGTGCTCGGAGGGAAGGCACATTCTGCTGCTTCCCAACTGCACAGGAAGGACTGGGAGTGATGGATACCTGCCCATGACTACCAGGGCTGGAGGCCGGTCCAGCTATGGATGCCACGTCCAGGAGGGTGGGCTGTCACATGCACAGATCCTGTCCCCGGCAGAAACTGGTCAACACAGTAAAAGATCGAGGTTATTCCCCTCAGGACTGGCTCTGAAGGGCTTCACGGAGGAGGTGGTGTGGTGCCAGGTGGTGAGTGGCCATCATTGGGGCTGGCAGTGGGGAGAGGAAGACAACACAACGGGACACCACAGTGGCACTCCTGGGATTGGGATGTGAGAGTGCACTCGGAGTTGGGGCCAGAGGAGGTGAGATTTAGGGAATTCAAGATCAGGCATTAAAGTGGGAGCTCTGAGTGCTGTGGCACCTCTGCTGGAGATGTCCCAGGACCTCACAGAGGTGTGGGCAGAAAGACAGTGCTTCCTCCCTGCGCTCTGGGGCCCTCCAGAGGCTGGGCACCTGCTGCCCTATCCTGCAGAGGAAGTGCCTGTGGGTGCCGGCTTGGGGTCTGAGGTCTGCCAGGAGTGGATAGGGGCCTCACACAGAACGAACATGTGCTGAGCTCTTGGTGGCCTAAGGGCAGCAGTGCCTCCATGTGCATATTTCCGGGAGTAAGTCCCTGAGCCATGCAGAACCAGGCGGCTGCCCGGGGGAGGGCGTGTGGCAGCGCAGGGCAGTGGGGAGACCCGAGTACGCACTGGCCTCAGGATTTGAGTCCTCTAAGACTGGGGCCACCTGTTCATCCATGAGCCAGGCCAGGCGCATCTTGCCTATTTACGCCCAGGGAGGGCTGGGCTCCCTGGCTCAGCTCACAGCCTTGCTGGGCGGAGCAGGTGCTGGGCCGCCCGAGCTCGGGGGCCTGGCGACAAGCCTCCTCCTGCTGCCTGACCCGAGCATTCCTGAAGGGGAGCGCCTGGCGGCCCTGGCCCTGCTGTGCTTCTTCTTCCCCTGGGTCCTTGTTCTAAATTGGGAATGGGAGGAGAGGAAAAAATAACTTGTGGGCAGGGGCCTGGGAAGAGCCCAGGCCTTCAGGCAGCGTTGGCTGCCCCGCCCCCTTGATCTTACTCACTGACCCAAACCTGCCCAGCCCACCCGTTTTCTAGAAGACCTCAGAACCAAACGTGGCACATAGGTCTTGTGTTCCCCAGACCCCATGTAGGAAAGGTGGCCCCTCCCACCATGGTTGCTGAGGCTCCTGCCAGCCTCAAAGTGCAAAGGGTGCGGCCACGGCACTCCTCCCATGGTCCCCACTTCACCAGGGCCTGCACCCTGGCCGCCTCCGACAAGGGGTGAGTCTCAGAGGGTGGGCCTCCCACCAGGTCACCAGACCCAAACACTCCCTGGACATCATGGCGACTGGAAGAGGACCTATGCTTCACTCCATGTGACTGCTCATCTTCCCCAAACCTAGGGTGTCCACTGACCCTGGACACGAAGCCCTCCTTCCCAGTGTGGACAGGGCCTGGACACTGAGAGCCATCCCTGTCAGTGTGGACGGCCCCTGGACACTGAGAGCCATCCCGGTCAGTGTGGACAGGCCCTGAACACTGAGAGTTGTTCCTGCCAATGTGGATAGGTTCTGGACACAGAGCTGTCCCTGTCAGTGTGGACGGGCCCTGGACACTGAGAGTTGTCCCTGCCAGTGTGGACAGGTTCTGGACACCGAGCTGTCCCTGTCAGTGTGGACGGGCCCTGGACACTGAGAGCTGTCCCTGTCAGTGTGGACAGGTTCTGGACACAGAGCTGTCCCTGTCAGTATGGCATCTAGTCTGAACCTTCTTTGTGCACAGAAGGAACACTATTTCCCGCAGTCTTGCTGGGGAGGCCATGGTGGCCAGGGAGGTCTCCCACGGCCAGTTCACCTGCCCGTCTGAGGCCTTGGGACAGGAGGACCACGTGCTCAATCAGGCTGTGGTTCAAATTTGGAGCAGGATGGGGGCGCAGGAAGGGACCTTCTAGGAGCTTTGGGACATTGCTCACACTCCCCGAGCCTCAGTTTCCTCAAGTGTCCAAGGACAAACCGTAGGAACGTGGCCTGCCGCGTGTTGTGGTGTACGGTGACTGGCCCAGGTGAGGCCAATCTGGAGCTGGCAGGGGCCGTGGAAGGAGCCACCGCCTGGCCAGTCCAGGGAGTGCTCTGCACGGTGAAAGATTAAGACCCCGAGGCACATTCACCTCGAGGCCAGGACCTGCCCATCCTGTGCCCACTGTGAGCACACACCCGTGCACACACCCGTGCACACACCTGACCAGCCCTCCCCACCTGCGCACGTATACACCTGGGCCCCTCACCTGAGCTGACAGGCCTAGGGGCAGGTGTTTGGCGCCATGTGCCGCTGTGGAATTTGCTCTGCAGAGGTGACTCAGCGTCCAGGCGCGTGGAGCCGGGGGTGCTGAGGGCGAGGGCAGAGTCGTGGCCGCCCGGGCAGGTTCCGCCAGGTCCAGACTTCCACCAGGAATGCTTCTCCAGCTGCCCTAGGAGGGCCTTGGCACCTGGCCCAACTGGGAGTAAACAGCCCAAAATCCAACCCCTGCGGCTTTATTTCACAGGCTGTGGGTGCAGGCGACCAGCCTCTCCCTAAGCCCCGCTGGGGCCAGCAGATCTCTGTTCTCTGCCCCACCCCCACCCCCATCCATTGCTGCCTGGCCCGAGTGGGGCAGGGTGTCCAACCTGGAAAGAAGCAAAATCAGAGAAGAAAGAAAAAAGTAAAAGACCTGACAAACCTGACATCTCACTGCTGCTGAGCGTGCTGAGCAGAACGCAGGCGGAAAGGCCAGCGATCTGCACCAACTGGACCACAGACTGAGTGAGCACCAGTGGGCGGAACGCACGCAGTGTGAGCTACAGCCCGAGGAGCTGCAGAATGATGCACCGCCTCCAGCAGCCACTGCAGAGCTCCAGGAAGACACGGCTGAGGGCAGTAAGAAAGGCCTCCTTCAGAACCCAGCCAGCGCTGCAAGAAACTGCAGGGCAGGGGAGAGACTCAGGAGGCAGGGCCTTGGAAGGAAACCCACCTGCCACCCCAGAAGGGACAGCCAACTGCCAGGAAGCCAAGGCCAAGGCCTGGGCAGGGCACCCCAAGTCAGGCATGCAGTGTGCACAAAAACCAAGCAGAGGCACTCGGGTGTGAGCATGAAGCTCTGCGCCCAGCGGTCCCCAGGAGGGACACCGCGGTGTGTGTGTATAGGCTAGCCTTAGGAGAGATAGGGAGGGCTGCCCAGAGCTTGCCGACCAGGAGAGCAGCAAGCTCACTTGAGGTACTTGAGGTACTTGAGGGACTTTGAGTACATTGCAGGGAGAGAACTAAACAGAGCTTGGGTCCCTCATCAGGAAGAAGATCCCACTGCAGGAAGAGGGATGACCAGAGCCTACATCCCATGCAGGGAGAAAACTGAACAGAGCCTGGATCCCGCATCAGGGTGCACTGCAGGAAGAGGGCTGCCCAGAGCTTAGATCCCATGCCAGCGTGCCCTGCAGGAGAGGGCTACCCAGAGCCTAGAGTCCTCATCAGGGTGCACTTCAGGGAGAAGACTGAACCGATCCTAGATCCCAAGTCAGAGTGCACTACAGGGAGACAACTGAATAGAGTCTGGGTCCCACATCAGGGAAGAGGCTGTTCGGAGCCTGAATTCCAGCCATCATTTGCCTGTGCTCTGCAGCCTGATCTTTATTTGGAATGGTGACGGCAACGCCTGAACACAGCCACTGTCCTGTGCGCCCCATCGGGTGCTCCCCGGCCATCTCCCCAAACACGTAACTCCTTTGGCAGCAGCGTGCCCGTGGGCTACAGTCAGTGTTGACCATCGTGTGCCTGCACTGACGACAGCAGGCTGAGGGTGTGCTTTGGTGGGAGCCCAGCTCCTTGTCCCTGCCCTCCTCAGGTTGGGGTGGTCTCCTCCCCAAACCAACCAGGCTCCTCATGGTAGGGCAGGGGTGCCTTTGCCGGGGCCCGGGACTAACGAAGGGCCTCAGAGTTTGATTTTCAACATTTCAGTCTCCAAATGTAGCTTACCAACTTTAACAAAACACACCAATACAGTTGAGAGCTTTTCTACATTTCCATAAAGGTGCACACTTTTATAAATGTGAGTCACCTTACCAGAGCACACTGATAGTAAAGGAGCAGGTGTGTGTACGTTTGTAAACCTTTCAATTGCCATGTGACTATCAGAACTATATATAAAGCATTAACAGGCAAAATGCAAATATTTAAAATATACAACAGTGTTTTAAATTTCTGTTTAGGTGCTTCATTTTTAACCAAACAGGAAATATTGACAGAAACATGCACACTCACACATAGTCACACAGTCACTCTACTTCACTCTCACATATACACACTCACACACCTTCATTCATAGTCATCCAAACACTCACACTCATGCATTCTTAAACTCACACACGCTCACATGCACTCACATACACTCATTATACACACTCTCACTTGTATACACACACACTCACATTCACACACACTCTCACATGCACACGCTCATACTCACATACATTCTCACACACTCTCACATGCACACGCTCATACACACATTCTCACACACTCTCACATGTACACACTCACATACACACACTCATGCACATGCTCAAACTCACACGCTCACATGCACTCACACATACTCATTCATATGCTCATACTCACACGTTTATATACACACTCACATGAACACTCATACACACACTCATACGTGCACATACACATACACACATTCACATACACACTTCCGCATGGATGTGCTCCTACAGCATCCCTCTCAGAACCATGATTTATTTGCATACAACAGGTTGTTAATACGTTTTATTGATGAGGGAGGGAAGGAAAAAGGAAAGGGGAGGTCTACTCGGAGCTGGGGCCACCTTCCTGCCGCGCCCCAGGGTGGCTGTATCTGCTCGGTCTCCCATCTCTCTTCCTAGGGACCCACAGGAAGGCTTGGTGGTGTCAGGGCCACTGTGGAGGTGGAGCCAGGCTCGTGTTTGATTTCCTGGGGCAGTCTGGGAGATGGTGTCACACTATGATTTAGAGCAGGGATCTGGGGCCAGACAGACCTGAGTTAGCTGACCCTGATCGGCGTGCTTAACCTCACTAAGCCCCTGCTTCCTCATCTGTAAGTTGAGCACACCATCGACCTGAAGGACCCGCCTTAGTCGGCACCTGGAGCACGTAAGGTGGCCAACACAGCACTGTGCTGCCGCTCAAATGATCCAAGTATTGCTAACAGAGCAGTAACATGAAGTGCTTTGAAAATGTGGGATGTCTAAGGTGCGACAGTTCACCATGGAGTCGGCGGCACCAGACAAGGCCTCTGACTCCAGAACTCTGCCACTATTAGGCACGCCTGTATTCTCAGCCCCCCGCAGTGCTCAGTGTCCAAGAACTAGGCAAGAGTCGAAAGAGCAAATGTGCCTGTGATGGTTCGTCTGGATTGTCGACTTGCCTGAATCCTGAAGCACCTGAGATTACTTGACTTTGGGTGTGTTGAGATGATTGGCTTCTGTAATGGCAGATTGAAGGGGAAGTCCTGCCCTCAATGTGGGCAACACAGTTCTGATAGGTGCAGGACCTGGATAAAAAGAAGGGAGCTGGGTGAAGGCATGCGTGGTTCTTCCTGAGAAAAGCGCGTCTGCTCTCGCCTGGGATATCAGCCTTCAGCTCTTTGAACTGGACTTTCACCATCGTTTCTTGGGAGAGTTTCCTGGCCTTGCTGTCTTGTACTGGGACTGAATTAGTGCTCGCTTTGATTCTGAGATGCCAGCTCTTGGCCCGCTCGACCAGTTGCTGGTTCCTCTGGCTCTCTGTGTACAGGTGGCCACTTGGGACTACACTGCTTTGGACTGTGAGCTGATTTGATAAATCCCCTTTTACCATACACACATCCTGTGAGTTCTGTTACTCTAATGAACCCTGAGTAATATAGTGCCTGACCCACACCACATGCACACCACACACATGTGCTTATATATGCATGGGCATACACATGAATACTACACACATGTCCATACACATGTGCAAATCATACAGCACACATGCGTTTGTGTCACACATGTGCTTGCACACACATGTGTATGTGTGCCAAACATGTACCCACATGCACACACACATGCACACCATACACATTAACCCCACACTCACACAGACACACAATGTGACCTGCTTTTTTACTATTATTCAGAAGGCATAAATAGTAAATGCAATCTATTACTTAATGGAATATAAGTGTTTTTTTTTTACTACTTCTAAACTTTATTCTAAAAGAAATGTAGCTGCAAGGTTGTTGATGCTATATTGCCAAGTGAAGAGATTAGATCACACAGTGAGATATAAAGTATGATCCTAGACTATTTAAAAACATAGTCACACCCCAGAAAAACAAGGAAGGGGTGCCATGTTGGCAGCAAGGTTTTCTCATTTTTGTCAGTATGTGTTTACCGCCTCTGTATTAGGCAGGTTAGAAGAAGCAGGAGGGGTGTGGTGCTGTTTCGGGGGAGCACATGCGTCTGGAACCCTCCACGCTGCCAGGCCCACTTCTGTCTCCTCTTCAGGGACTTAGAACCCCCTGCGTGGGAATCCAGCTCGGGGCTCAGGTGATGTGCTTGTGAGGCTCGACGAGGGTCTTATTATTGGGATGGTCACTTGTGCGGTGTCCTGGGAACCAGAGTCAATGTTTCAGAAGGCTGTTCCTTCTTTCCATGTGCCTCATGTAACTCTACATTCAGTGGGGAGGGTAGGTTTATTCAGGGCCAGGTCCGCATGCAATGCAGGGATAGTGTAGCCCAGGTGTCCACCTGGATTGAAGTGGATTTATCCTCATGCTTATACATGAGGAATCGAGTCCTAGAGAGGGAGCTATCTATAGAATGCATCGTCTCAAGTCAGGATGGGCGAGGCTATGCTTGCTGAGAAAGAATTCCAAGATCTCCATGGAGAAAGACCACAGGTGTATTGTTTGGGTCTGTTACACTTTGCTTCTGGGTCAACAGAAGTTCTCTGCAGGCCACACTAGTAGGCTGGACCCAGGACTTCTTAGCACACTACTGGTTTCAGAACAGAAGGAAGAGCAATGACGGAAAGTGTATACCCCCGCTCAAGGCTCCTGCCACAGACTACACACTTTGGCCAGATGTGTGGTAATGCCCACGTGACCCGCCTGGGAGAAGCACCAAGGTTCTGGGAACAACAGTGGAGTCTCCCTGCTTGGAGGCAGAAAGCACAATGATCCTAATACACCTCTCTTCCCAGTCATTCTGCACCGAGCCTTCCCAGGACACCAACTCCCACAAGAGTACCAGACACTGGGCACAGAGTGAAGAGGGACAGCACAAGATTAACCACACTGGTGTGAATGCCTGGCACCTGCTTCTGCCCCCAGGCACCTGAATGCCCATCAGGGAAAAGAGTCCAGTTGGCTTTGTTGAGAAGAGGCTGAGCCAGCAGCAGCCCTATGACAATCATAGTGATGACATCATTCATGTCCCTGAGGAGAGGGATCCCACATCCCCTAGCCAACCACAGAAAATAGTGGCACATCCTGAGGCCTGGCTGCCTGGCCCACAAATGACACTAGGGATCCACTGACTTGGGTAAATACGTCACTGAACCTTGTTGGGCTGGGAAAGGAGAGCCCCTCCTACACCCGTAGCTGTGGAGAAGAACGGGGTTTCCTACCTCAGATACTACGGGGAAGAATGAACGCTCATAGTTCAGATCCAGTGGGAAACAATGGATTCTCCTTCAGTACCTGTGTGGAAGAATGGAATCTCCTAATCCAGATCCTGTGGGAATTCATGAATCTCCCCACCTTGGTACCAATGAGGAAGAATGAACTCTCCTATCTAAGATCCTGTGTCAAATGGACTCCCTTACCTCATGTCCTTTTGGAAAGAATGGTTCTCCTTCCTTAGGACCTGTGAGGAAGATGGACTCTCCTACCTCAGATCTCTTGAAACTAATGTACCTGAGGGGAGGAAAGAATTCTATTACCTCAGATTCTAAGTTCATATCTTCTTGGAAAGAGTGGATTATCCTTCCTCAGCACTTGTGGAAAAGACTAGACTCTCTTATCTCGGCTCCTGTGAAGAACGAATTATCCTACCTCAGATCCTGTGTAAAAGATTGGACTCTCCTACCTCCAATCATGTGAGGAATGGACTCTTCTACCCCAAACCTGAGTATAAGAATGGACTGTCCTACCTCAGGTCCTGTGAAGAACAAACTGTCCTACCTCAGGTCCTGTGTAGAAGACTAGACTCTTACCTCCAATCTTGTGAAGAATAGATTCTTCTACCCCAGATCCTGAGCGGAACACTGGACTCTCCTACCTCAGGCCCCATGTAGAATAACAGACTCTCCAAATCCAGATCCTATGTAGAGTGGACTCTCGAACATTGAATCTTATGGGGAAGAATGGATTCTCCACCTCATTACTGGTGGGGAAGAATAGACTCTCCGATACCATACCCAGGGGAGAAGAATGGACTCTCCCACTCCAGCATTCTGATCCTGTAAGAAAAACTAATTCTCCTAAATTCCTGTGGAAAGAATAAACTCAGATCCTATGAAGAGAATGTATTTTCCTACCTCAACCCATAGAAAAGACCAGAGCCTTCTTCCTCAGTACCTGTTTGAGAGAACAAACTCACCCACCTCATATCCTGTGATAAAAGCATGAATTCTCCTACCTCAGTGGGGAAGAATGGACTCTTCAACATACCTACTGTGGAGAAGAATAGATTCTCTTACCTCAGATCCTCTGGTAGAGAATAGATGCTCCTACCTCAGTACCTGTACAGAAGAATGTATCCTTACCTCAGTCCTTCTTGGGAAGGATGGATTCTCCTGCCACACTTTTAGTGAGTAGAGTGGACTCTGCTTTCGCGTAACTTGTGGAAAAGATTGTTTCTGTTGGGAATAATGGATTTTTCTCCCTCAAAACTGGTGGAGAATAGACTCTCCTAACTCAGCACCAATGGGGAATAATGGACTGTTCTAGCACAGGATCTGTGGGAAGAATGGATTCCCCACCTCAGATCCTACGGGTATAATGGACTGTCGCATCTCAGTATGGGTAGGCATGTATGGATATTGCAACTCCGGTACCTGTTGGGAGAAAAGGACTCCTGATACTTAGGAGGAAATGGTTTCTCCAACCTCAGATTCTATGGAGAAGAATGGATTCTCCTACTTCTGTACCTGTGGGGCAGAACAGACTCTCCTACATGAGACACTGTGAAGAAGAATGGACTGTACAATCTGAGATTCTGTGGGGAAGAATGGATTCTCCTATCACTGCCTGTGGGGTAGGAGAACTATTGAACTCTAGATGCTGTAATGAGAAAGAATTCGCCTACCTCTGTGTCTGTGGAAGAGTGGAGTCTCGCACCTCAGATCCAGGGAAAATGGACTGTACTACCTCAGAACCTACTGGGAAGAATGGGTTGTGCTACCTCAGTATCTACGGGAAAGAATGGACCCTCCTATCTCAGTGGGAATAGAGGGGCTCTCCTACCTCAGATAGTGGGAGAAGACTCAGATTTTGAAGAGAGGAATTAACTCTCCTAATACTTGTGAAGAAATGTGTACTATCCCACCTTAAATACTGCAGAGAAGAGTGGACTCTTTTTATTTAGATACTGTGGAAAGAATGGATTCTCCCACTCAAATCCTGTTGAGAATAAGAGACTGTCCTATTTCTGTATACACAGGAAAGAATGGATATGGTACCTCCGTACCTGTAGAGAAGAGTGGATGCTCCCACTTCAGATCCTATGAGGAGAAATGGGCTTTCTTTCCTCTGATGCTGTGGAGAAGAATGCAATCTCCTACCTCAGAACATGTCGGGGAGAATTGATTCCTATTTCAGATCTTGTGGGGACCTCAGTCACTTTTATAAAGAACTGACTTTCCTACTTTAGATCTGTGGGGAAGTATGAATACTTCTGTTGCAGGAAAACTAGGTCCCTGAAGTCAGGAGACAGAGACTGGAGTTGGAAGCAGGTTTCTTTATTCACTAATGAAGGCTCAGCAAGCAATGCTTTGGGTCTGAGCATTGTTCACTGAACATACAAGCTCTTTCATATATTTGATTACCTAATGTTGGGAGGGGAGAGGTATGCATGTGACATGTGTTTCCTAGCATAAGCATGATGACAGAAGCAGACCAAGCAATGAATTATTATATTAATCATTATATTGTTTTTCTTTTTATCACTGCTTTTTTTTTTATTTGAGAGAGCCTGTGCTAGGAAACCTTGAGCTGTCTAGGATGACTCTGCTTTGCTTATATTTGAGAGAAACTGTGCTATCTTATCTTTTGAACTGTCTGCTTGCTAACATCTGAGGGGGAAACCATGAAGCTTTATTCCTTTCATTTTGCTTTTAGCCGAAAATAGTTTTAAAGACAAAGCTGGGGGTCCTGTCTCACTTCAACCTCAGATCCTCCAAGAAGAATGGACTCTCCTAACTCAGATTCTATGGAGATGAATGGATTCTCCTTCCTCGAAAACTGGAGTTACAATGGACTTTCCTACCTCATATCCTGTGGAGAACAATGGACTCTTCTGCCCTGGTATTGGTGGGGTAGGATAGATTCTCCTACCTCGTAACCTGTGTGGAGGAAAAGAGTCTCCAACCAACTACCTGTGGGGAAGAATATATCCTCCTAACTTAGTGCCTGTGGTGAAGAATGAACTCTAAACTTCGTATCTGTGGGGAATAAAGTACTCATTATGTCAGATCATGTGAAGAGTGGACGCTCTGACCTCAGGTTCTTGAGGGAAGAATCTATTCTCCTATCTCTGACTCTGTGGAGAAAAACAGACCCTCTACCTCAGGTGTTGTGGGAAATGATGGCCTCTCATGCCTCAGTACCTGTGGGGAAGAACGAACTCTCTTATCACAGATCCTGTGTAGAAGAATTGGCTCTTCTATCTCAGATGTTATGGGGAATACTGGATTCTCCTTCATCAGTACCTGTGGGGATTCATGGGATCTACTTCTTCAAATCCAGTAGGAAAGATCAGTTTCTCCTACTTCAGAACCTTTTTGGAAAAATGCACTCTCCTATTTAGTACCAGTGGGGAACAATGGGAAATCCAACCTCAGATCCTGTGGTAGAGAATGGATTCTTTTATCTCATTACCTATGAGGTAGAATGTATTCTCCAACCTCAGATCCTGTGAGAGGAATGGATTATCCTACCTCTATGCCTGTGTGGAATAATGGAGTTTCCTACCTCAGATCCTGTGTGGAAGTATGGGCTCTTCTACCTTAGATACTGTGGGGATGAATGGTCTCTACTACCTCATAACCTACCATGAATAATAGATTGTTCTGCCTCCATACTTTGGTAGAGGGAAGATCTTTGGTAGGACAGATCATTCCTACCTCAGATGGACTTGTCTACCTCAGATCCTGATCAGAAGGATGGATTCTGCTACATAGGTACCTGTAAAAGAATAGTCTCTTCTACCTTATATCCTGTGGGGAAGAATGGACTGTACATCTCAGAACCTACAGGAAAAAGAAAGCTGTGCTACTACAATACCTATGGGGAAGGATCAACTTTGCTATCTCAGTACCTGTGGCAACAGAGGGACTCTCCTACCTTAGACACTGGGGGAGGGAAATGCATTCATGTTCTCTCCTTCCTCATATTTTGAGAAGAGGTGTGGACTCTCCTACTTTAGTACCTACCTATGAGGAAATATAGACTATTCTACCTCAAATACTGTGAAGAAGAGCGGAATCTCCTACCTTGGTACCTGTGGGTACCATTCTCCCCACAGGATCCATTCTTCCTCACAGGAACTGAGATAGGATAGTCCATTCTACCCACAGGATCCAAGGTGGGAGAGTCCATTCCACTCACAGGATCTGAGGTGGGAGAGTCCATTCCACTCACAGGATCCAAGATGAGAGAGTCCATTCTACCCACAGGCTCCAAGGTGGGAGAGTTCATTCTACCCACAGGCTCCGAGGTGGGAGAGTCCATTCCACCCACAGGCTCCAAGATGAGAGAGTCCATTCTACCCACAGGCTCCAAGATGAGAGAGTCCATTCTACCCACAGGATCTGAGGTGGGAGAGTCCATTCCACTCACAGGATCTGAGGTGGGAGAGTCCATTCCACTCACAGGATCCAGGGTGGGAGAGTCCATTCTACCCACAGGATCCAAGATGAGAGAGTCCAGTCTACCCACAGGCTCCAAGGTGGGAGAGTCCATTCTACCCACAGGATCTGAGGTGGGAGAGTTCATTCCACTCACAGGATCCAGGGTGGGAGAGTCCATTCTACCCACAGGATCCAAGATGAGAGAGTCCATTCTACCCACAGGCTCCAAGGTGGGAGAGTCCATTCCACTCACAGGATCCAAGGTGGGAAAGTCCATTCCACTCACAGGATCTGAGGTGGGAGAGTTCATTCTTCCTCACAGGAACTGAGACAGGAGAGTCCTTTCTACCCAGCAGGTACTAAGGTGGGAGAGTCCATTCTACCCCTTGGTCCCTGTGGGAAGAATGGACTGTGCTAGAAAAATGGATGGAAGTCGAGAATACTATACTATGTGAGTACATCCAGTCCCAAAGAGCAAGTAGATGCATGTTCTGTTTTATATGTGGAAGCTAGAGAGACATTCAGATATAAGAGCAACATCAGATAGATGAGCAGAGACTCCAGGGGAGTGACTGAGGGGGATTAGGGAAGGGAGGTGGGGGAGACGAAGTTATAAAGAATGCATAGTAGAAATAATCCCGCGAATGTTTACAAAATTGCCAATTCCAATCTCAAAGACTTGCAGGGTGAGGATGAGGGGGGGACCTGGTGGGGAGGGCAACAAGAGTTGTGTGCATGTATTTTTCTAACACTCTGTACCCAAATATGATGTAAAATTATGATGCACACAATTAAAAAAAAAGAATGGACTCCGCTACCTCAGTTCCTGTGGGAAGAATGGATTCCTCACCTCGGACTGTGTTCAAGAATGGACTGCTGGACCTCAGGACCTTGGGGAATTCCCTCTCTCCCAGATGCTATGGCAGGAACAATTCTCTTGTCTTCATGCCATGGGGAAGGAGAGACACTCCTCCCTCTCTGTGAGAAGAAATGCAGGCTTTTTCAGAGAGGTGTCAGTGCGGGCCTTGCCTAATTCTCACAGTCTGTGTGCCCAGGGGCTGGAGAATGGGCCGAAGCGTGGGCAGGTCTGCCCGTCCTGAGGCTCCTGGTGGCTTCCCCCAGGTGGTGCATGCCTCTTGCCCTCTCCTCTTCCTAAAGTGGGGTGAAAGACTTAATACTGAGAGCCTTGATGCAAAGTCAAGCTCCTGAAATCCCCACAAAGCTGTATTTGAGGGGTTTTTAGAGAAGGCCATCATGGTAGCACCAAGATGGGGCACAACTTCTAGACATATGGAAAACAATCATGGTGATACTTTTTTTTATCCTAGCACCATGTTTAACAATTAAACCCTGACTTTAAATAAGGCAATGTGGGATTGTGGCTAGTTGGGAATAAGACCACCAGAGTTGAATTCTGGCCCTGGTACTTACCAATGATGAGACCTTGGGCAAGTTAATTAACTCTCTATGGTTTCAGTTTTCTCACTTGCCAAATTGGGATGATGGATGATGAGGATCCCGTGCAGTAGAAAGAGGAAAGATAGTTCACGCACGGCCTCAGGGCGCAGCAGAGTAAACACGTAGAGTCAGTAGTCATGGGACAAACTCCTGTCCTGAAGTACATGCCGATTAGACTATAGACCTAGAACTGAAAGGCTGTTCCTTAGGACGTGTCTTTGGGGCCTGGCCTTGGTTTCCCCCACACTGGGCAGTCAAGGGAGCTCAACTGAGGTTTCCCTCCATTGTTCTGAGATGAAGCTTGTGGCTGAGTGTGGAAGCCTGAGAAAGCAGCTTTGCCAAAAAGAAACCTCGTCAATCCTTGAAATGGCAACCAGTTCCCACTTACTAATTTGGAGGTTTTAGGAAATTCCTTTGGAGACCCAGTGCTGTTTTCCTCACATGATCTCCACCTGGCTATTGCTCTGCACCATACGGAAGGTGCTGCCAAGTCCAGGACTTCTCACAGGGTGCCTTCTGCTTCCTTGAGGAATCAAGAATCAGAGCAGAATAGAAAGTCTTTTTCATTCAAGATGCTGTTTCACCTTTTTTTTTTTTTTTTTTGCGGTACCGGGGATTGAACCCAGGGGC
>PVJS01017857.1:0-35630 GCA_004027185.1 Glis glis | reverse complement strand
GTACCGGGGATTGAACGCAGGGGCGTTCTACCTCCGCGCTACACCCCCAGCCCTATTTTTTATACTTCATTTTGAATCCAGGTCTCATGAAGTTGCAGAGGGCCTAAGTAGCTGAGGCTGGCCACAAACCCGGATCCTCCGGTCTCTGCCTCCCAAGTACTGGGATGACAAGCAGTGCGCCACCACGCCCGGCTCCCTTCCTCTTCCTCAGCCTCCCCTCCCTCCAGCCCAGGGCATCTTCCTGCTAAGCGTGCACTCTACCACTGAGCTACACCCTCAGCCTCGTGAACTTTTTATGAAGTGAAGCAGAATGTGAATGGCCATATCAGGCTGTAGAAAAGCACCCAGCGCTTCAGCCAGCACTAAAGTTGTTGTTCCGTCTTTACTTGGAATCGGAGGCTTTTTTGTTTCTTGGCTTAGTGTTTATTTTATAAAGGAAGACAGCATTTGTTTTTGTGAGAAAGACATTCTTGTGTGGGGAGTGGTTTGCTTATGTCTTGTACTTGAGTGTTTACGCATTGACTCCTCAAGGGGTATTTGTGTGTCATGCTTCTGTGTTCTCAGCAGGTTTGAGAAGTCCACACTCGGTGCAGTCCACTCGCCCTCCACATGACCGTGCACTGTCTCTAGATAGTGCAGTTTCTGTTGGCCCAAGTCCTCCAGTAAAGAATATGAGCGCTTTCCCCACGTTACCAAGGCAACCCATCTTGGGTGGGAATCCACGAATGATGGACAGTCAGGAAAATTATGGCTCAAATATGGGTAGGTTATTTCTTTTTGTTTGTTTTTCGTTTTGGTACTGGGGATTGAACCCAGGGACATTCTACCTCCAAGCTATACCCCAGCCCTATTTTATTTTTTGTTTGGAAACAGGGTCTTGCTAGGTTGCTGAGAGTCTTGCTACTTTATTGAGGTTGTCCTCGAACCTGTGATCCTGTCTCAGCCTCCCAAGTACTGGGATTACAGGCATGTGCCATTATGCCTAGCTGGGTAGGTTATTTCTTTTCTTTTTTTTTTTTTTGTGGAACTGGGGATTTGATTGAACCCAGGGGCATTCTACCTCCGAGCTACACCCCTGGCCCTATTTTTTTATACTTTATTTTGAAACTGGGTCTCACAAAGTTGCGGAGGGCCTCACTAAGTAAGTAGCTGAGGCTGGCCGCGAACCCGGATCCTCCGGTCTCAGCCTCCCAAGTACTGGGATTACAAGCGTGCACCACCACGCCCGGCTTGGGTAGGTTATTTCTAATTAGTGTTTGATTAAAAACTTCATTTGGGAAAAGCAATTTATTTTTTTATTTTTTTGCGGTACTGGAGATTGAACCCAGGGTCATTCTACCTTCGAGCTACACCCCCAGCCCTATTTTTTATTCTTTATTTTGAAACAGGGTCTCACTAAGTTGTGGAGGGCCTCACTAAGTAGCTGATGCTGGCCGTGAACCCAGATTCTCTGGTCTCAGCCTCTCAAGTCCTGGGATTACAATCTTGTGCCACCATGCCTGGCGGGAAAAGCAATTTTAAAATATGTAAAGCCATTTATTTTTTGTGGTACTGGGAATTGAACCCAGAAGCATTCTACCTCCAAGCTACACCCCATCCCTATAATCCCAGTACTTGGACAAAGTACTTTGTCAACGTCAATGTTGTATCCAGTGTCTGTACCAATATAATAAAAGAAGGATTTTATTTTACTATGGAAAAGAGCTAATCACTTCTACCCATTTTAGGTGGACCAAACAGAAATGTGACTATGAACCAGACTCCTTCCTCAGGAGACTGGGGTTTACCAAACTCAAAGGCCAGCAGAATGGAACCGGTGAGTTCAAACTCCATGGGAAGACCGGGAGGAGACTACAGTGCTTCTTTACCTAGACCTGCCATGGGGGGCGCCATGCCCACAGTGCCTGTGCGGTCCAACAGCATGCCAGGTGCGCGGCCCATGTTGTCGCTGCCGCAGCAGCAGCAGCAGCAACAGCAGCAGCAGCAGCAGCAGATGCTTCAAATGAGTAAGTCTCTCCCTCATAAAAAAGAAAACTAGATGTGTTGGGGTAAGTTTTTACTATTGGCTTATTTGAAAATTCATCCCTTTTTTTTGCTTTCCCAGGGCCTGGTGAAATGGCTATGGGAATGGGGGTCAGTCCCTATGGCCAAGCGGCACCATCTAACCACCCCGGTTCCTGGCCGGAGGGCGTGCTGTCCATGGAGCAAAGCCCGCATGGAGCTCAGAACAGGTGGGGCTTCATTTTGTGACTCTAGAAAAATAGTAGCCTTGGATTATCTAGAAAAGAGCCCAAACAGGAACAGTTCTGAGAGAATGTGAAAGAGTCTCTGTAATCGAGGTACTCGGCTGCCGTCCGGCTGAGGTAGCAGGTGGAGGCATCTCAGGAGAGGGAGGAGGAAGGACACTGGTCAGCTTTTAGGACTGTTCCGTGGTCAGACCTTGAGAGTCTCTGTGAGTTGCTTGTCTTTTGTCATGATAATCTCATGAGGAGGGGGACAAATTAGCAGTCATTTGACAAGGTAAGTACATGTTATACCCAGTGGTTTCATACATGGTGTTCAGAGGGTAAGCCTCTGTTTTTCAGAAAAGTAAATTTGTAAGGATTGGGTAATTTTCTAAAATTATTAAGCCAGGTGTGGTGGCGCACGCCTGTCATCCCAGTACTTGGGAGGCTGAGACAGGAGGATCGCAGGTTCGCGGTCAGCCTCAGCTACTTAGTGAGGCCCTCCGCAACTTAGTGAGACAGTGTTTCAAAAATAAAGAATAAAAATAGGGCTGGAGGTGTAGCTTGGAGGTAGAATGCCCCAGGTTCAATCTGGTTCAATATCCAGTACTGCAAAAAAAAAAAAAAAATAGCATAAAAAATAGGGCTGGGTGTGTAGCTTGGAGGTAGAATGCCCCAGGGTTCAATCCCCAGTACCACACACACACAAAAAATAATATTCAAAACATTTCAGTGATGATGGTGAAAATGAACTGTTGCACCCTTTTTATAAAAGAAAGAATATGGATTAAGCCTGTGTTTCTATTTTACTTAGTAAGTTTTACTTACATGCAAGAGGCCATTGTTGATGTCAGTGACACCAATTCTGTAGTAAATTAAGCCGGGGAAAAAACGAATTGAGTAGACAGTGATGTAACCACATGAGTTTATTAACTTGAATGTTTCTCCACCTAGGAGAGAACAAATGGTCTCAAGTTCACAGAGCTCTTTTGAGGCAGGGTAATGTCTAGCTTCACGTCCTTTCATGTGTGGAGAGCAGTGGCACCTTGCTGTGGGTGTGCGGGTTTCGTGTTACACTTGTTATACAAGCTCTGTGCGCCAAGTAGAACAAAAAGTTATTTCGGCAGTTCTCTAGACTGTCAATTATTGATAGTGCAGCACTTCTATCCTTTCCTGTGTTTTCTCAATTTTCAGGTTTTGTAACTAATTCTTTTTTTTTTTTTTTTTTTTTTTTGCGGTTCCGGGGATTGAACCCAGGGGTGTTCTACCTCCACGCTACACCCCCGGCCCTATTTTTTTTTTTATACTTTATTTTGAAACCGGGTCTCACAAAGTTGCAGAGGGCATTACTAGGTAGAGAGAGAGAGAGCTGAGGCTGGCCGCGAACCCGGATCCTCTGGTCTCTGCCTCCCAAAGTACTGGGATTACAAGCGTGCGCCACCACGCCCGGCATTTTTGTAACTAATTCTTACCCACCCCTGTTCTTGTCTTGAAAACAGCACTGTCTCCCATTCCTCTCACACTTGCCACCCCATCTCAGCTATACCCCCAACACTGAGGTTTTGGCAGTTATATATTGGTGTGGGACTGGGGACATAAGCCATATATGGTGGTCTCAGATGGCCTGGTGAGGTTCTCAAATTGTGCGCCTTAAGTGTAAATTGATGCCATTCACTGTTCTCAGCTACCTGGTGTATTATTGTACTTGTATGTAGAAGTTACTATTTTTTTTTTTTTTGAGGTACCGGGGATTGAACGCAGGGGCGTTCTACCTCCGCGCTACACCCCCAGCCCTATTTTTTTATGCTTTATTTTTGAAACCGGGTCTCACGAAGTTGTGGAGGGCCTCACTAGGTAGAGAGAGAGGAGAGAGGGAAGGGAGAGAGAGAGAGAGAGATTGCGCGCGCATGCTCACTGAGGTTGGCTGCGAACCCGGATCCTTCGGTCTCTGTTTCCCAAAGTACTGGGATTACAAGCGTGCGCCACCACGCCCGGCTAGAAGTTACTATTTTACATTTAAAATATTGCGCATGGTTACTCTCATCTATTATTTTCTTTTAAACAGAAATAGCACCATTAATTTTTCTTTCTTTTGCTTTTTGTGGATTCTGGATATTGAATCCAGAGCCTTGAACATGCTAGGCACATGCTCTGCCGCTGAGCCTGCAGCCCAGCACCATTTAAACTGATTGCCAGTCTCTTTCTAGGCCTCTTCTCAGGAACTCCCTGGATGATCTCCTTGGGCCACCTTCTAACCCAGAAGGCCAGAGTGATGAGAGGGCGTTGTTGGACCAGCTGCACACACTCCTGAGCAACACAGATGCCACGGGCCTGGAGGAGATCGACAGAGCTTTGGGCATCCCTGAACTTGTGAACCAGGTGCGCTGCATGAGGGTGGACACAGGAGAGTGTGTGTCCATGAACCTGTGCACCTTCATGAAGCCAGGCACAAGAACGCTTGATGTGGTATCAATGTGTGCATGGATGCTAGCATTAAATTTAGAAAATATACTACCAACTGGTTTGTAAAGATTTTCACAATTTAGACAATTATAGAAAAAAACCCAGTGAAACTGCTATACAGATTTTTAGATGCTACTTTTATTTATGTTAAGATTTCTCATTTTTATCACTACTTTTTTTGACTGCTGAGCTAATCTATGTGTACATGGAAGAGGCCAGCTATTTTTATGTTCGTTTAAGCACATTTATAATGGTAAATCTGAACATTCCAACATCATCCTCTCCAGTTTCGATTTACATTATCCAACCTCATGGAAATATGCCATTCACAAATCTGTTTTTGCAACAGATGTTTTTTGTGCTGTTTTTATTTAAATGGTGTGTTTGTATAGCGGTTACTCTGGCGAACGATACTTGCTCCGTAGTGTCGCCATGAAGGGTGCTGCTTTAGGCAGCACCTGAATAACTACTCCGTGGTTTCCACCACGGAAGCTTGCTGCTCCCTGCAGCTTCCGAATAACTACTCCCTGGTTCCTGCCACGGAAGGTCGCTGCACCAGGCAGCTTCCGAACAATAGTCTTCTCACACGAAACAACACGAAGTCTGATATAGTAATATGCAAAATAATTACATTTAATAATTGGGGGATGGGGAGGAGATAGAGATGACAAATTCTCCTGGCCTTCTATAGCCAACACCTTGCTTTTATAGACACTTTAGACAAAACATCATAAAGGTTAATCAAACACAGAAATCAACAATTATCAGGGGTTACGGTAAAGAAGGTCAGTGAGGCAGGCACGTGACAAACTTAGGGGAAGGAGGAATTCACCATTACTGGGTGGAGAGGACATCAAAGACCGCACCTTGAAGATTACACCAGGTCCCTTGGAATGTCCGCCTGCGGACGAATCCCACCCAGCTAAATACTGTGTATTCAAACTGAGCTGGTCCAAGATGATAATCTCAGTGTGCATTCTAAGACACGCCTCGGCCCTCGACAAGTTTGGGGGCATTGCGTAGGTCTGTGCACTCAACAATAAGCAGGAGGGATTGGGGGTTCTCAGTCCTTGTTGGAGAGACAGGTACACAAGGAATTACACAACAGTATGGTAAACACTATCAACAGAACTTTTTAATGGACGAATGGGAAACACTGAGCAGTCCTGATACATACCTCGAGGGTACCAGTGACATCTGACCCTGGCGCTGAGGGTGTTGAACTTGGGCTGGGTCTCTGTGAGGGATACAGAGGGACCAAGAAGTTTAGATTGTCATTTAAAATGGTAATTTAAACTGGAAGTTGCTTTTTTTGTCCTGATGATAAAGTTACTGGTCATTGTATAATATTCTGATAATTCCAAAAAATATATCAAAAAAGTTTAAAATCTTTTTAATAGTGCATGGGGGATTATTAGTAACTTGTTGGCATATAATACGTTTAGATTTGAGGAAGGTAACCAGTTTGCTCTGTGAAAGACATTCTTGTAAGGTGATTTTTTGTACGCCCCTCTGGTCTCCAGTTTGGCCTGAGAGATATCAAGGTCACCAATAATAATTTGGAGGTTGCCAAGGACTTGTTTAAAAGTGTTTGCAAGTCTGACCGAGAACTCTGACATTTAGAAATACATAAGAAGATATGGATATTTAAAATCATGTTTGTTTTTTTTCAGAAAAAAAGAAGGTCATTATTGTTACTCATCTTCCTTGATATATACATCTTTATTTTTATTATTTTGTGTGTGTGTTGCCAGGGATTGAATCCAGGGTCATTCTATGTCTGAGCTATACCCCCGGCAATATTTTTAATTATTTATTTGGAAACGGGGGCTCACTAGGTTGCTAAGAGCCTTGCTGAGTTGCTGAGGCTGTCTTTGAACCTGTGATCTTCCTGTCTCAGCCTCCCAAGTACTGGGATTCCAGGTGTGACGGCTCGGTGGACTGTGTGTGGAGCGGCGCTGAAGAGTCGGGTGCTGGCTGTATTTCGGGTGGTGCTTGGTTGTGCCATGCTTTGTGATGTGGGAGGATTTGAGGAGAACGGGCCGTTTAGGGGGAAGTGCTGGCTGTGGGAGTCATGACTTGTGTTTTCTATGTTACGTTTGAGATGTCTGAGGCATCCAGGTAAAGAGTTAAGTACGCATTTGCTGCATAAGCAAAATTGAGAGTTTGGGATGTTTGGGCTGGAGACAAAAATTCGATAGTTATTTTTTAGTGGCTAAGAGCACCTATGTAGGAAGTATATCAAAAGCTGGGCGTGGTGGCGCATGCTTGTGATCCCCATACTTGGGAGGCTGAGGCAGGAAGATCACAGGTTTGCAACCATCCTCAGCAACTTAGGCCCTCCACAACTTAGTGAGACCCTGTTTCCAAATAAAATAATAAAAATAGGGCTGGAGTATAGCTCAAAGGTACATCCCTAGCACCAAAAAAAAAAAAAAAGGAGAAGAAAAAGAAAGTATATCAAAAGGAAAGAGGGATTGAACAATGAGTGTTAAGAGTTCATCCAGGACAGGCCAGACAGGTGGGAGACAGACAAGGGCGGCCTGCAGGTGCAGAGGGTGAACCCTGCGCAGGGCGGCATTCCGCATCCAGGAGGAGGGCAAGCTGCATACACTGACAGGTTCTTCTGATCTTAGCACGGCAGGCTCCCCCTTCCTTTTCTCACCTGCTGGATGTTATTCTTACATATCCTTAGCGTATAGAGAAGTGATGTCTAGCACTTAACAAGCATTTAATAAATACTTGTGGAGCAAATTGCCCCTTTCCTCCAGCAGTGCTTGACGACTCCCTAAGATCTGTTCACCTGGTGAGTGTGCCCCAAAGGATGTTGAGCATTCGTTATTTACACATCAGTACCCAGATCATCTCCTGTTACCCTCAAAAACATTGTTGAACAAATTACATAAGAATTCATCGGTCACAGTATCTTTTATTTTATTCTTGGTTTGAGAGGTCCATGTTATTAGAACAGAGAGTATTTCTCCAGGTATTTAATACATTGTAGACACTTGGCTCAGATACCTGAGTGTCTTATCTATGTAGGATTCTGTGTTAGGCACTAAGACAGTCCTGAGAAAGAGGGGCTTTGGTCTGTGTTCTCGTGGAACTTGAGACAATAAGGATAAGCTTGATTTTGCCTTTGGATTCTGAAGTACCATCGATCACGTATTTTGACTTACTTTCCACCTTCTTGAGAGCATTTGATTTGGGTTGCTTTCACAGATGTACTTCATCGTTCATTGATGTGTTTGATGTTTAAGGGACAAGCTTTGGAGCCCAAGCAGGATGCTTTCCAAGGCCAGGAAGCAGCAGTAATGATGGATCAGAAGGCAGCGTTGTACGCGCAGACGTACCCAGCACAGGGGCCTCCGATGCCAGGCGGCTTTAATCTCCAGGGACAGTCGCCACCGTTCAACTCTGTGATGAACCAGATGAACCAGCAAGGCAGTTTTCCTCTCCACGGAATGCACCCCAGGGCCAACCTCATGAGGCCCCGGACCAGCACCCCGAAGCAGCTTAGAATGCAGCTTCAGCAGAGGCTGCAGGGCCAGCAGGTAACGGGCGCATGCTGGGCTGCAGCCCCTAGTGGCTTTCCCGTGTTTAGGCTTTCAGCTGTGCTCCTCGATGCTCTTACCCTGTCTGTCCATCCCTCACCAATTGGAGAAATTCCCTTTGTTTTGACTTCTGTATAAGACTGCGCTTGCAGTCTTATACAGTCTTATACAGATGGCTTCTTGTTAAGGAGTGCTTGTGCTGGGATTGGACACTTTTCTGTGATTATTCCATTGAGCATGAAAAAGTAAAAATGTGAGAAGGGAGACAGGTGGGGCAGCGCACGCTTGTAATCCCAGAACTTGGGAAGCTGAGACAGGAGGTTCCCAGGTTCAAGGCCAGCCTTAGCAACTTAGTGAGACCCTGTTTCCAAATAGAAAATCGCATTGGGGGTGTAGCTCAGAGGTAAAAGGCCCCCGAATTCAATCCCCAGTACCACAATAATAATAATAATTAATAATAATAATATAGTGAGAAAGGATTGCTCTTGGGGAAAACATGTTTCTTGACAGCTCCGTCATCTGATAGGTTTAAGTCCTTAATACTAATAACCAGATATTTAGCCCTTCTTGATTTTAGTATTTTTAATGGAACCTCTGCTTTCTAGATATTTCATAAAACTGGAGCTCTCTTTTGTTGTTGTTGTTGTTATTTGAGATACTGGGGATTGGACCTAGGGGTATTCTATCTCTGATCTATACTCCCAGCCCCCTTTTTTTTAAAATTTTGAAACAGGGTCTTGCTAGGTTGCTGACGACCTTGCCAAGTTGCTCAGGCTGGCCTTGACTCTTTAATCCTCCTGTCTTAGCCTCCCAAGTACTGGAATTACAGACTTGTGTCACCAGGCCTGGCTAGAGCTCTCATTTAATGTTCTAAGAGAGAACTTCTGTTTTCCCCATTGTGTCCTTAATTCCCAACTAATATTTTAGCACATAATTATTTTTACAGTTTTTGTCTTAAGTATGCTGAGTTGTTAAATGTGGTGGAACTAAGCCATATCAATAGAGTGACTGAGTTCAGATTCCAGCGAGCCAGTGCAGTTTAGGTCCTTGGAGAGCTGTGTTCATGCATTCATGGGATCATTTTACTTTTGATCATTTCCTTCCACTAAAAGTTACTTGGGAAAAGAGAGGAGGTGGTTTATTCAGTATTGCTGTGATCAAGTTAAAGCTGTATCCTCAGGTGCCGGTATAGTCCCAGGGAAAACCTGACTATAAATCCTTTGGATTCCTGTTAAAGATCTTCTTTAAGCTGCACACTTCACTTTTATTTTTCTCCCAGTGCCAAATAGGAAGCTTCACGTGCTGGGCAAGTCTTTTTCAGCATTAACCCTTTTCCAGTTACATTGAGATGTCACTTAACCAGGCTAATGGGTTTGCACCTACCCTCTTAGCCTCCCCGGGCGGTGCTGAGGGCTTGGAAAGCTGTGTGGGGCCCGTCCACGCGCTCCACTTGCATCCTAACTGGCCTCTCTCTCCTCAGTTCTTGAATCAGAGCCGGCAGGCACTGGAAATGAAGATGGAGAACCCCGCTGCTGGCGGCGCTGCGGTGATGAGGCCCATGGTGCAGCCCCAGGTGGGCCCCCAGGTGAGGAGCTCAGCCTCTCCGTGTTCACCGCCACACCAGGCGCTGGGCTCTCAGTCCATGTTCCTTGAGCAGATCCGAGCAGCTCTGGGTTTCTGCATGAGACTGTTCCACAAGCCCATCACGCCTTTCCCTTCCATTCTTATTCTCTCTTGTTGGTGATGGGAGGAATCAGGAGAGCAGGTTACTTTGTTAAAACCACTGAGGAGTGTTGTTTGTTTATTAATTAATTAATTAATTTGTGGTGCTGGGGATTGAGCCCAAGGGCATTCTACCTCTGAGCTACACACCAACCCTTTTTATTTTTTTTTTTAAATTTTGAAACAGGATCTCGCTAAGTTGCTGGGGCTGGTCTTTAACCTGTGATCCTCCTGTCTCAGCCTCCCGAGTACTGGGATTACGGGTGTGTGCCGCTGCGCTTGACTAGAGGGCTTCCCTTCTTGTTTCATCTCCCATCGGCCTGGCACACTCTCAGTCCTGCCCTTTTTCTCTTGTGAGACAAAGTGGCTCTGTGATGCCCAGGCTGACCTCAAACTCCAGTGACCCTTCCGCCTCAGCCTTCTGGGTGCTGGGACTATAGGAGCCACTGCCACACCTGGCTCAGAAAGCTTTTACCATAAAGAACTGTGCATTTTCTCCTTTCTTACATTATAAAGAAAGGCACTGGGTGCTTTTCTCTCTTCGATGCCTGATGTGCAGCCACTAGGTATGTGGACTTGGCTCGTTCTTGCTAGCCATGTGTAATGCATTCGCTCTTGGGTTTCAGCAGGGTTTTCTAAATGCCCAGATGGTCGCCCAGCGCAGTAGAGAGCTGCTAACTCATCACTTCCGACAGCAGAGGGTGGCCATGATGATGCAGCAGCAACAGCAACAACAGCAGCAGCAGCAGCAACAACAGCAGCAGCAGCAGCAGCAGCAGCAGCAGCAAGCCCAGGCCTTTAGCCCGCCCCCGAACGTGACTGCCTCCCCCAGCATGGACGGGGTTCTGGCAGCACCTGCGATGCCTCAGGCTCCGCCGCAGCAGTTTCCATATCCACCGAATTACGGTAAATCTGCTGCAGTATGCCTTCCCCACAGTAACACCACTCAGGACAGAAGCTTCACTGCATCTGTCCACATGAAAAGCAAACACTGTTCACTCCATCTTGTTACTTCACAAGAAGAATGAGATTCACTAAAAATAGTGGAAAACCAAAACATTTGCTGCAGTGCCCAGGTAATGGAGGCCAACGGATTCCATCGTAGTTGAGTGTTTTTTCCAGGTCTTGTTTTTTCAGCTCCCTACCTCTTCATTTGGGAGGAAGACTGCAAAGGTCTTCCTTCCCTTCTTACATGTCCCAGTTTCGTAGAACTCTGTAATCTCTGAGCTTTGTTCAGGTCAGTGTGAGGAACGCACTGTGTGGGCTTCTGGGTTCCTTTTTTTGGTGACTCGCGCTGTCAGTTGTAATAATGTAGATTCCGCTTCAGTTCAGCCTTTGGGAGGTTCAGGAGCATGGTGAGGGAGCAGAGTCCGCTGGGAGAGCTCTGCCCTCTGGGGACAGTGGTGTGAGTAGTGTTATGGAGTCTCTTATACAGAAAGGTCATGGAAGCAGTTGCCCGTTAGTGATCTAGATGGCGTGCCTTTCTGTACTAAGTCCATGACTCTGGTGGTCATCTTGGTGAGAAGCAAGAATAACTGGAGGTGGCTTCTTGTCACACTTCCTATCCTGTACTGATCACTTCTTCCCACCCCCCCCTTCTAAAAAAAGAACATAAAATTACTACAGAAAGCTGAGATTCTGAGGAGGTAGCCTTTGAACAGTGTAATTTCTTCTTTTTCTTTTAAGGAATGGCACAACAGCCAGATCCGGCCTTTGGTCGAGTGTCTAGTCCTCCTAATGCAATGGTATCATCAAGAATGGGTCCCTCCCAGAACCCCATGTTGCAGCACCCTCAGACGGCGCCTATGTACCCAACGTCAGAGATGAAGGGCTGGCCATCAGGAAACTTGGCCAGGAACAGGTAAAAAATAGCAACTTCAAAAGTCATTCGCAACAGAAATCCAGGAAATTCATCTTTCCACATTTTCAGTCATACATGTTTGGATGGAGAGAGCAAAAAGTTTGGGTTCATATTAGAAAATTTGTTAATTTAGCTGGTCGTGGTGGCGCACGCTTGTAATCCCAGTACATGGGAGGCTGAGACAGGAGGATCGCAGGTTCGAAGCCAGCCTCGGCAACTTAGCAAGGCCCTCCACAACTTACTGAGACCATGTTTCCAAATAAGAAATAAAATTGGGCTGGGAGTATAACTTGGAGGTAGAATGCCTCGGGGTTCCAACCCAGTACCAAAAACAAACAAAAAAACAAACAAACAAACAAACAAACAAACAGAAAATGTGTTAATTTGACTTGAGAATCCTTTATACCATGTAGATATCTGCTAAGGTATTGAGTACAGACAGCTGGAGAAGTGGAAGGCGGGCTGTTGGGAAGTCTTTGTCTGGTGTTGAGGCTGGAGTAGAGGGACATTGGACAGACTCGTGGTAGACTGCTGTAAAGCGACTGGAGGTCACATCACACTTTCTCCGCAGCTCGTTTCCGCAGCAGCAGTTTGCCCACCAGGGGAATCCTGCCGCATATAGTATGGTGCACATGAATGGCAGCAGTGGTCACTTGGGACAGATGAACATGAACTCCATGCCCATGTCCGGCATGCCCATGGGTCCTGATCAGGTAGGGGAGACTGTTACACACTTTTTCAGAAAGTTTTTCTTGTTATCTGGAGAGAACCAAAGCCTCAGCTGTAAATCTACCTAAAGGTCCTAGGTAGATTTCAACTTGAATATATAACTTAAAATACAGAAATTGAAAAACTGTTTGGTTTGAAAGCCCTGACCTGAGATACTCTTAGTAACGTGGCTCAGAGGAATTGGAACTGGTCGGCTGGAGCCCCATGCTTGCAAGCCGTGTGTAGATAGAAGTTTCTTCCTGTTGTGTTGAGCACATGTTTACTCTTACCTTCTTCTGATTTGTAACAGAAATACTGCTGACATCTCCATACCTGGAGCCTAAGAAAGTCACTGTACAAATGGCACTGCACTGAGATTACCGGGCGCGGAGAGCTGCTGTTCCGGCCTCCCGCTTGGAAGCAGGACCAGCTTTTGATCTTCATCAGGGGACGTGCAAGCGATGTCACCTGAGCAGGACGGAGCCTGAGCTGAAGCGCAGTGTCTACCCATTCCCCCACTTCTGTGTATCGTGGTGTCAGAACAAGCATCGATGACATTCTGCCTCCGAGGGATGTGATTCTGGAGACATGGAGTGTTTCTGATCACAGAACTCTCCTAGTCACTTCCTTCTGCCTTGCTAGCCACTGACTTTCAGATAAATGTAGGTGGGCCGAGAGAGCATTGGGAATCAGGAGAGACCGCAACACCTGGTTTCTCTAGTTGCAGTGTTGGACGAAGCTTCGTCCCAGCCTTTTGGTGTCTTTGTTCCCACAAGCCGTTTTGTGTTGGCTCTCTGTCCAGTGGATTGGCATTTCTGAGTTCCTGTCCTTTACCGATGGTATTGGGTTGCTTTGTCCTTAGTTTTTGTTGTCCTGCGCTTTCTCATCATGAAGGTTTTTATTTGGCCCTAATGTCCTGCAGTACTCCACCTCCAGGATTTGTCATTGATGTCAATGGCTTTGCAGAGGGGAAATGAGATGACAGTATTTAATTGCAACAGTGGCAAATTTTTCATATGCTAATGTGCAGTTGAGTGCACTTTATTTAAAAGTAATGGATAAATGCAATATTCTTGAGGTCTTGAGGAATGGTGAGCCACATTCCTGGTTTTTGTCTATATTAGTCTATTGGACAAGAACTGAGTGTTTGTTTTTTAAGTACCGGTGACACCCTTTGCCTATATGGTAGAGCAATAATGCTTTTTGAAAATAAACTTCTGAAAACCCAAGGCCAGGTACTGCATTCTGAATCAGAATTTCGCAGTGTTTCTGTGAATAGGTTTTATTTTTTTGTAAATATGACCTTTAAGATGATATTGTATTATGTAAAATATGTATATACCTTTTTTGTAGGTCACACAACTCATTTTTACAGAGTTCGTGAAGCTAAATATTTAACATTGTTGATCTCAGTAAGCTGCGCATGGTGAGGCTGCAACGGAGGAGACGCCCCGAATCTCCTAGCTGGGAGGGACAGCGGTCCACAGCGCCTTCCTCCCCGGCCTCAGACGCCTCGCTCTTTCAACCTCTTAACTAAATGCTTTTTAGAGAGATCATTTGTTTAGATGTAGGCATTTAAAAAAAAAAACCTTTTTAACTCCTCTACCAGAGAATTAAGCACTTTCTTTTGGGGAAAGAATAGATGAGGGAAAATAAACTTAAAAAAATCAGGAATTAAAAAAATCAATCAATTTGATATAAGAAAGAATCTCTTGGATTTTTAAGCAGTCTATTAATGAAATAATAACAATTCATCCTTTTCTCTTTTTTAATTTAAATTCAGTACGTTGCCTTTTCATCCATTTTAGGAGCGTCTAAGGTTTTGGTTGCTATGACCTGGATCCCACATTGCTGTCCCAGGAGTACAGTCTCGGGCGCGGGGTGTCTGGTATCCGCGGCGCGCTCTTGTCGCCCTGCCGAGGTGTTTTCGGTGCATCTCTGTACGTTAGAGCAGCGTCCTGGCTCGGGGTCCGGAACCACCAGCGCCACAGCCTGACGGAGTACCCTCCGTCCTGCCCCCGCTGCGCTGCCACCTCCTGCCATTGCCTCTCCTTGGTACCTTTCTAGTCAGTTTGGAGTAGGGAAAAAAATCAAGATTAATTCCCCTTGGAATTAATCTTTAATAAAATTGGGTTTTGGAATAGCTGTGCATCTCAAATGCCGCTGTCAGCCTGGGTCAGCTTCCTCGCAGTAACTGAGAGCCAGCGTTTCTTGTTTGAATGTTCACACTTTTAGCCAGTCTTTCTAGATGTCTCTGAAGGTAAGATCATTTAATTTCTTTGACATGCTTATGAATAAGTGAAGCCCAGTATTTCCAGGACCACCACTAGAGTGGATTTTATTTTCTGACAGTGTGTAGACCATTATGAGTTTGCCTCTTACCTGCTTCGCCCAGGTTAAAAATGTATAAATCCTGGAGCGTAAATCCACAAACTTCCACCATATTGGCTTGTGCTTGTCAGATGAATCTCCTTGTGGAGACAGAGGCATAGCCAAGCGAGTCTGTGTCTTTTTCAGCCCAGTGGTTTCAGGCATGCCTGAGCCTTCCTCGTTCAAATTGTGCGCGTGGGGAGGGCAGAATGGTGCTCCTGCCTTTCTTGGTGTTTAAAAAGTTATTCAGAAGCAAACTTCATGAGTCTCAGTTCCGACTCTAGGCTAACTGGAAGGCAGCAGCACCCTTTTTTCAAACAGGGAAAAAACCCTGAGGTTTATTGTAAGTTTTTATATTTTCTACTTGTTGATTTTTATTGGTGCAAACTCAAGATTTTGGTTTTCTTTTAATAGATGCAGTCTTTGAGATGATTTGTCATTTTTATCTGTACTGTCCTTTAATCTTTTGAATAATTCTCTTTTGTACTCCTGCTGCCTACCTCTCCTCACCCTGTCTCCCGAGCCCCCTTTTTAAACCTAGGTATCTGTTGGGTAAACAGTATAAGTAATCTTTTCATCTGCTTTTAGAATGTGGGATATTTCCAGTACCTACTTTTTTGCTGAATCCAAAGATATATAAATAAAAAATATATATTTTATGAAGATCATAATGATATAAAGGAGATACATGTTTCTTCCTTTAAAAAATAAATAGAAGTTGCATTGTTAATGTTCATATTATGATGCCATTTTTCTAACTTGTGCATCTGGATTGAAAGGTGTAAATATCAATAAACAGTCCTATTTAGTCTGTCAGTGTAGAATATCTAGGTGAGTTGGGGGTACCTAGGGGTCGGGCAGTACAGAAGACAACTGGCTTGATGTTCTAGAGCTTCTCTGATCCAGAGGTAGATGCCGCTGGGAAGTGCAGCGTGCACTGCAGGCGCCGTGTTGTCTGTCCAGGCCCCTTTCTGTTTGCAGAAGCCGTGAGCTCCCTTCACGGGCAGGAGATTGACGCGCTCTAGGATGCATGCAGCTTCACTCCTGCAGAGAGGAACGAGGGTTCTCAACTCCAAGGCAAACTGAAAACAAGCAGGGCGTTTTCTTTTTCTTCCCTTTCTGTCTGATATATGGAGTTTTGAAGAAGATGGAAATGTCATTCTGAGAGCAATATTAAATTCTCAGGAATTGACTTACAGTATTGAGAATGAATTTGGTTTCAATCAAGTTTACATTAAGAATTGCGTAAGAAGTTGAAGTCACTCTTTACATTGCAAACGGTTTAAACCACGCGGATGGCTCATGAAACGGGGGTGGTGAACTGTGACTGCTTTGCTGACCATTTGGATGTTCTTGTAAATAAAGGTTTCTATTTAAAATCGGAGCCTAAGTGCATGCTTCCCCCTCCCCCACCAGTGTTGGGTTAAGAAAACCATTTCAAATCAAATAATGGTAGCGGTTTCTATGAAGTTTAACATTTTTTTGTTTGTTTTGCTGAGGAGTCTGGGACTATTTGGGGCATTGAAGAAACATGGAACTGATTTTACAAAGTGAGCGCTTAGAGGTCCTCTCTGTCACCTGTTAAGTGAGACATGGGTTGGACTGGTGATGGTGAGATGCCACCTACTTCTGTTCTAGAATCTGACAACCATCTGTACCGAGTGAGAGTACCTGGCACACACAGAAGGGTTTGCTAAGGTGAACTGCTCTGCAGCTTCCAAATCACCAAGTCCCACCGCTGGTGTAATAACTACCTGTGATGCCCTGGAAGGATGTTAACAAATTTTAGTCATTAATTTAGTCATCTGTTCTCCTTTAAAAAGTCCTCTAAACTCAAGGCATGTCCTTCCAAAAAGGCTGGTAATATCTTTAAAAAAAAAAAAAAGCAACACAGCAAAAATCCTCCCACAAATGGGCGTTTTACAAAATGTCAAAGGTTTTTTTCATACCAACTGCTGGTCGTTGTCTGGGATTTTAAACATTGTATGACAACACTTATGCTACAAAATTTCTTTACAAATACGTCATTAAAACTCGGTACATACATCAACTTAATTTTCATGCCGTAAAAAGCATGAGTTCTGGGATGGTAACAGGAACATTGGGCAAAGGGTATTTGGGCAGGAACAGAAATGTCCACGACTGCAAGGGGTTTTCTTTCACACTGGCCACAGAGCGTTTATTGACACCACCACTCTCGAAAATTGGGATTTCCCATTAGTCATATTCCCTTAAAAGTTCCCTTGTCGGTTACATGTAAATAGTCACATATATACAATGAAGGCAGCTTCTTCAGAGGCAACCAGGGTGACCATGCTAGGTAAGTGTCGCGTTTTTGTGCTATTGACTTGTCAAACTCTGTGCTGTTCCCAGCACCTGCGAGTGGCCCTGCCTCGCTTCTTAGTCCTTCTTTGTGACACACCAAAAGAAGGTTTAAAATAGGGTTGTTTACTCCCTACGACTGAAAAAGATTTCCAGTGACTTTCACCCCTCAGGGAAATTTCCATGAAAATCTCTTGGTTCTTTTTCCCTTGTGAGCCCCTCAGAGAGGGTCAGTGGTGACTTTTTGATATGAAAAATGCGTTTTGTGCAGCTGGTGAGGTATAATCCAAAGCAAAGCAGGGGCAAAAATGGACGTCCTGAAGTTCTCTGCTCCCGGCGGTTACCCTCCAGAATGTGCCACTGTGACGGAAAGCTGTTTTGTGTGTCTGGCCTCCCGGCTTACAGCGCAGCGGGCTGGGAATCATGGCTTCGCTGGCCTGTACAGTCAGGTGCGGGCTGTTATTGGAGGTCCACTTCTGTTGCTTCTTAGCCTTCCCATCCTTCCCATAGTTGTCCCCTGCAGAACAAAGCAAACGCCTTTCAGTCTCTACCACGCCGCTTAGGGCGCCCGAGTCAGCCCTACAGCTGGAGTAAGCTTTGCTTCAAGGATGTGGCTGCTGAAATGGAGGGCTTCTGTAGTCGCTCCCTGATGCACTCAGTGGCTGGCAAAGATGGCATTTAAAGATCTGCATAAGCCAGGCGTGGTGGCGCACGCTTGTAATCCCAGTACTTGGGAGGCAGAGACAGGAGGATCGCAGGTTGGAAAGCCAGCCTCAGCTACTTAGTGAGGCCCCCCATAACTTAGTGAGACCCTGTTTCCAAATAAAGAATAAAAAATAGGACTGGGGTGGAGCTCAGAGGTAGAATGCCCCTGGGTTCAATCCCCGGTACCGCTCCAAAAAAAAAAAAAATAACCTGCATAGAATAACAGCCAAGGAGAATGTGAGATGTAGATTCTGGAGGCACCACATGTTTAGCTGGCCCGTTATCACCATCCTGTTAAAGCCACATAGGTTTATGTGCATGTAAGAGAAAAAAAGGAGTAGACAGGTTGTGCAAGGCACCTCACCCAGGTGGCAGGTTTGTCCACAGTAACTTAATGCCAAATTAGCTGCTTGTTTTTTTTTGTTTTTTTTTTTTTTGCAGTACCGGGGATTGAGCCCAGGGGCGTTCTACCTCCGCGCTACGCCCCCGGCCCTATTTTTTTATACTTTATTTTGAAACCGGGTCTCACGAAGTTGCGGAGGGCCTCATTAAGTAGAGAGAGAGAGAGAGAGAGAGACAGAGAGCGAGCTGAGGCTGGCCGCGAACCTGGATCCTCCGGTCTCTGCCTCCCAAGTACTGGGATTACAAGCGTGCGCCACCACGCCCGGCTTGCTAGTGTTAAGAATGGGATTAATCTCTGCATTTTTTGTTTTCTCAATGAATTAGAACTGGCAAGCTGCACCTCATGGGATTGAACCCAGGTGCATTCTACTACTGAGCTATACCCCCAGCCCTATTTTTTATTTTGAAACAGGGCTATATTACTGAGCACTGGCCTCAAACTTGTGATCTTCCTGTCTCAGCCTCCCAAGTACTGAGATTACAGGCTTGTGCCACTGTGCCCAGCTTGCACCCCACTTCTGCATGGGACAAACTAGCTGCTCCCTTTAGACTTGAGGTGACCTTCCCAGGTTGCCACCGTCCCCAGGTAGCCGCTGCCAGCTTCTGTTGGCACTGAAGTGACAGTTCCTAGGATGGACTTGTTGGGAACCATTCAGTGAGGCCACCCTACCGCTGATGGGTGTGTGCCAGTTAGTGCTTCTGCAGCCACAGCCTTGAAGACACCTAGCGACAGTAATATTTAAGTGCTTCTCAACCTCTAAGTCATAGCTTAAGTTTACTAGGCACAGAGTGTCACAGAACAGTGTATAGGACAAGGTATTAAATCTGAAATACGAAACGTATTCACACGTTTTCTTACAGGAAAGACTAATGTTACTGCTTGCCCTCTCCTGGGGGAAGAGCAAGGGTAAGAAAGAAACAGCATGCACAGGACAGCCTGGGCGAAGGAAGCAAGTCAGAACAGGCCTCTACTGTAGCTGTTCCTCAACTCACAGTGACTTGGAAGAAGGTCTCTTCATGTCTGGCCATTTTCGACGCTGAAACTGCCTATGTTTTCAGATGTCAAAAGGAGAATGAGTGTTAAACCATCACCAAGAAAGAAAGCCATCCCCAAAGAACTGTACAAAGAAGGCGACGCCTGGCACTGCTGGGTGGTCCAGGCCCCCAGCAGACCAGGAAAGGGCAATCTCTCAGCGTGTAACAGGTGCGAGGCTAGAAGAAGGGTCGCGATAGGGGAACTACAAAACAATACCTGTATTGCTCATAGCTTCCTCCATCTTTCAGTCCTGAGTGGGAAATGAACAAAAGGAACAACAGTTTAGGCCAGAAATAGCACAAACAATGACAAACTATGTTCATGCATAGTGTCTTCTAAGAAAAAAGCCAACCCAGGAATCAACCTTGGGCTTTCCAGCACAATCCCAGGATGCGATCGTGTTCCCTAGTCAGAGTGGACCACATGGCCGGGCGAACCTTCCTTCAGTCTCCTGGGGAGCCTTGTAGGTTGCCTACTGTCCGGTGTCACAGCCTTAGTTGTCATGGGGAGAGGTAGACACAGGCACGAATAGCTTGTGCTACAGAGGACTACAGAGGTGCACCCAAGGGCACCAAGAATGGCAGGTGGAGCCGGGCGTGGTGGCGCACACTTGTAATCCCAGTACTTGGGAGGCTGAGACAGGAGGACCCAGGTTCGCGGCCAGCCTCAGCTACTTAGTGAGGCCCTCCGCAACTTAGTGAGACCCTGTTTCAAAATAAAGAATAAAAAATAGGGCCGGGGGTGTAGCTCAGAGGTAGAATGCCCCTGGGTTCAATCCCCAGTACCGCAAAAAAAAAAAAAAAAAAGGCAGGTGCGCAGGAGATCCCGTGCCTGGCTCTTGGGAAGGTATCCCAAGGGTGTGGCAGTGTGATCAAGACACAGGCACGGATGGGAGTCAGCGACTGGGCTCACTTGACCATGCGTAAAATAACAAGAAGACTGACCGAGGCGCCGTGAGAATTACCCGCTCGTGCATACAAGGCGCGGCACAGCGCCGGCCACTAGCGATTAACACTGCACACCAGTCGTAAAAGCAACACTCGGTTGGTGGAGCACTTGGTTGTGGCGGTGTAGGTGCCACCTCTGTCAACACCTGTGTTCCTCCCTCTTCAGAGCCTCAGCTGGCCGCAGCCTCTGGCGTCTTCCTCTCAGTCATTCCCTTTCCTGATTGGGCCCCAGGTGTCTCAGCAGACAGGTGGAAACTCCTGAGCACCTTCAGAGGTTTTTAGACTCCTTCCTCTGTTCTGCTCTGACTAGTAAGTAAACAGCTTTCTTCTTTCAGCTTTTTCCATCTTTTTTTTATTTTGCGGTACCGGGGATTGAACCCAGGGGTGTTCTACCTCCGGGCTACACCCTCAGCCCTATTTTCTATTCTTTATTTGGAAACAGGGTCTCACTAAGTTGTGGAGGACCTCATTAAGTAGCTGAGGCTGGCCGCGAACCCGGATCCTCTGGTCTCTGCCTCCCAAGTACTGGGATGACAAGTGTGCGCCACCACGCCTGGCCTTTGACACCCTAAAGAATGGCTGATTGTCCCGTTGCCCTCCACAAACCCAGGCGTCATCTGTGACTTGATTTTCTGTTACCTTCACCCCACATCAGCATATTCTGTGGCTGTCACCACCTGGATGTCCGATCTGTCACCACTGCCACCTTCCCTCATCGAAAACCAACTACCTGCCTGCCAGAGGCGGAGCTGTCTATAATCTTCTAGATGATTCGTGTGGGATTATACCCCCGCCCCACCCCGACTGCTGGTGGGTCTGGGCTCGCTCTAGGGGCAGACGTGGCCTAAGGCCCTTCCTCCGGTTGCCGCGTTCTCTGCAGGCCCCACGGCGGGCGCCTCGACTCACCCACATCCATGTTCCGAGTCCGGGGGTTGCACTGCTTGTAACCCTTGCAGCTCCGCAGCTCCATGAGCTGCACATGCAGCTGATTGAGGACAGCCCTGTCCAGCGTGTTGACCGCATTCATCAGCTGGTTGGGACAAAGGTAGGTTGTCAACAAGGTGAGCGCTAGTTATTGTGGCGTTCTCTGCGGTCCCCATAGGCCTGGAGTGTGTGGTATGTGGCCTGTGGCTCGATAAAAGTCCTCACAAAGTCCCGTGAAGCCACCTTGAAGTTGACGTGTGGCTAGGCTAGAGGGAAGAAACTGCCACGTGTCACAGATGTAGGACAGTGGGGGCAGACGGGCTGACTGGATCGTCCCCAGTTCTCAGTGGCTTCAGAACTCGTTCTGCCCGCCTGTCTCAGGGACTCGGTGGGACTTAGATTGATATATTAATTTATTTGTGGCACTGGGGATTAAACCCAGGGCTTTTTACCTCTGAACTATATACCCCTAGCCCTCTTTTAGCTTTTGTATTTTTATTTATTTTTTATTTTTTTGCAGAACTGGGTGGGGATTGAACCCAGGGGCATTCTACCTCCGAGCTACACCCCCAGCCCTATTTTTTATTCTTTATTTTTGAAGGGTCTCACTAAATTGTGGAGGGCTTCACTAAGTAGCTGAGGCTGGCCGCGAACCTGTGATCCTCCTGTCTCAGCCTCCCAAGTACTAGGATTACAAGTGTGTGCCACCATGCCTGGCTGGGACTTAACTATTTGTCATTACTTCTTACAGGGCATGAGGCCTAACTGCCTGGGCCTATGTACTCCCTCCCCACCCATTTCTCCAGCCGGTGCTGTCTGTACCTGGTAGGGATCTGTGTTGAGGTCAAAGTACTCTAGGAAGCCGGTTGCAAATTCGCAGAAGAGGAAGTTGTGGGTCTCGTTGATCGTCCTCATGCACCAGTACGTGTTATTGTTGGCGCTGGTGCAGGCGCAGAACGGCCCCACTGCCGAGGGAAGAGAGAGCGTGCCCTGAGTGTGCCTGCAGGAAGAAGCCCGTCCTACAGACACAGCCCCCGAGCCAGGGGCTCAGACTACAAGTGACGGTCGGGAGCCCTTGTGGACCCCTGGGGCTGCGCACCTGTTTCTGAGACACCTGGAGGGGCTGGCAGTGAGCCCCCAGCAGGCGGGCGGGTCGCTACGCCAGTGCAGTCCCGGCCCCCCTCCCCGCGTGCTCACGTGTCCAGAGCGGCGCCGTCTGCCAGTGCTGGTTGTCGTGGGTGAAGCAGGTGAGGCCGGGCATGCTGCACGTGTCGTTGTTCTGCAACCGCTTGAGCAGCTTGCGCAGCTTCTTCTTGCGCTTCTGCTCCCGCAGCAGCCACACCTTGTCCTTCTCCTGCAGACCCTTCCTAGAGGCACGCAGGGCCACACACACGTCGGGCCTCTGAGGGATCGATGACCCTGAGCCGCCGCTCCCCTGTCCACCTTAGGCTGGGCTGGGACCAGAACCCGGGGCGCCTCCCCTGCCGGAGCCTCCGTCCACTCTCCAGGCAGCACAGAGGCGGGAGGAGAGAGAGGTGGCCACAGGGACTCCTGTTCACACCTGTCCCCCATCTGTGTCCTGACCCCCCTTGGTGGGGTGAGAGCGATCTCATCTAGCCACGAGGGGGCGTCTGGAGGTCGGCTTGGGGTGACGGGAGTCAGATCTCCCCAGGGAAAGCCAGGACTCCTTTTCTGTGTGCTCGGTGTCCCCCCCCGGGCCCTGGGTGCTGCCCTTACCTGAAAGGGTGCAGGCTGGAGCCCTTGTGCTCGAGGCGGCCTTTGTGCTGGCTGTGGTAACTGCAACAGATCCTGGGGTTCAGAAGCTTGCAGGGATAGCCCGGTCTGCATTCTTGAGCTCCCAAGTGTCACTGCTTCCCCCCCCCTTTCCCTCTCCCTGGGGTGGTGGTAGGGAGGGTACTACACTGTCCCCAGGGCCGCAGCCCCCTGCCTGGCTGGCTCTTCCTCCAGGAAGATCTGGAAGTTTTGGGCAGGACTTTAGGAGGTGGGTGGGCATAATTTAGCCAGAAGCTGGCTTCAGCAGGCCGCTCCCACCACCCTACCCGCCACGGGCTTGGGGGCCGGCGCCGGGACGCGTGCTTTGCAAAGCCTTTCTGGGAAGGCAGCAGAGACGTCATAGCTGTGTTGTCCTGCTTGGTAGCCGCTGACCACATGTGGCTACTTCAGTTTCAATGAGGTGAAATGAAAAGTGCTAGTACCTAGCCGGGCGTGGTGGCACACGCTTGTAATCCCAGTACTTTGGGAGGCAGAGACCAGAGGATCTGGGTTCGCGGCCAGCCTCAGCTCTCTCTCTCTCTCTCTCTCTCTCTACTTAGTGAGGCCCTCTGCAACTTCGTGAGACCCGGTTTCAAAATAAAGTATAAAAAATAGGGCCGGGGGTGTAGCGCGGAGGTAGAACGCCCCTGGGTTCAATCCCCGGTACCGAAAAAAAAAAAAAGTGCTAGCACCTTCGAAGTACTCAGGAGTGACCTGGGGTCTGCGACTACCACACTGGGCAGGGCGTGGAGCCCACTTCCTCCCTCAGGGGACGCTCTACGGGCCAGGGCTGCTCTAGGGAGTTCGGTCCCCAGGCCAGGGTGCCCCAGCGTGTCCCTGGCTGGAGCCAGCTCTACGTGGCAGGCGCCTGCCTCCTGTCAGCAGTGCAGACATCAGGGCCTTGGCCTGGCCCAGTTGGCTGGCAAGGGAGATGTGAATTATTACTGAATTTTTTTCCACCGTGAGGGGTGAACACGGGTCAGTGGCGCGCAGGGATGCTGTGGCGGAGGACGAGGGCCCGCTGCCACCTCCTCACCTGATTTTGTGGCAGTCGCATTCTTCTGGTCGCTTCTTCTTCAGGTGACCCCGGACTTCCCGCAGGTTCTTGATTTTGTTCTGCAGGGTTTCGATCTGAGGGAGGGAGCGGGAGAGGAGGCCTGGCGAGACGGGCATGGCCCGGTGGCTGCCGCCGCCCCGCCACGTCATCCGTGCTGCACAGGTGTCCCAGTGTTTGTGGGTGCCGGGGAGACGTGTGGTTCCACCTGCTGAAGGGGGCTCCCTTCCCCTCTAACCAGGCTCAGTGGGGGACTGAGTCGCTCTCCTAGGCTCGTAATGGACAGCTCATATGTCGAAGGACAGGACTTGGCCGAGTCATCCTGCTGGAAGTGGGGGGGGGGGGCTGTCCCTTGGGTGCAGATTCTGTGAGGACCTCCGGGCCCGCTGGGACTCGCCCCACTCACCTCATGGTCAATGTGTAGCTTGTGGTCTTTCCAGGCCTGCAGGGACTTGTACAGGTCCAGGTCGCACTGCACCGTGTCATTCTCTAGGATGTAGCACCTGCTCGGGAGGCAGGGACACATGTGGCCCCAGGGGTGGAAGGGACCGGGTCTGGGTCCTGCCTGTCCCTTCACCCCCGATCGCCGTCTGCGCTCTTACCGGTGTGTCACTTTAATGGGGTTGGGGCCCGAGTTGTCTGGGAGGCCGCCAGTGCCACTGAAGCCCCCACCGTCCTTGTCGTCTTGGTCCTCCGGGGCCCCCGGCCAGTGCCGCTTGGTGAGGTTGCGGGGCTGGGGCGCAACGTCCAGGCCTACGTGGTACACCTCGCCGGCCACCTCGACGGCCACGGAGCGGATGGAGCGATTACGGGCATAGCTGGCCTTGTACTCTGTGGGTGTCGAGGGGGGACAGAGTTAGGGTGACCGGGAGAGGCTGGCCAGGCCTCCGGGCAGCAGGTCCTTCATCCAGGCCAGGCTGGGTCCCGGGCCTGAGGCTCAGTGTTGCCTGAGTCTTGCGGGCAATGAGATCTACCCACCCGGGAGCACTAGACTCCGGGGAGAGGACTTTGAGGAAGTCACATTAAGGAGACCAAAGCCCTAGAGCTAAGAAGCAACTGACTTGAGGAAACTTCAAGAGAGCCATGCATGGACAGACATACACACCAGGGAACGGTCCCTCTGTACCAAGGAGTATCAGCTATAAGAAGAAAGAAGAGTCGGGTGTGGTGGCACACGCCTGTAATTCCAGTAACTGAGAGGCTGAGACAGGAGGATTGTAAGTTTGAGGATAGCCTCAAAAAAAAATTTTTTTTTTGGCCTGGCGTGGTGGCGCATGCTTGTAATCCCAGTATTTGGGAGGCGGAGACAGGAGGATCTGGGTTCACGGCCAGCCTCAGCTACTTAGTGAGGCCTTTGCAACTTCGTGAGACCCAGTTTCAAAATAAAGTATAAGAAATAGGGCCAGGGATGTAGCTTGGAGGTAGAAAGCCTCTGGGTTCAATCCCCAGTACTGCCAAAAAAGAATTTTTTTTTTTTCAGTGCCAGGCCCTCAGGAGGCCGAGACAGGAGGATCACAGGTTCAAGGCCAGCCTCAGCAACTTAGTGAGGCCTTTTGCAACTTAGCGAGACCTTGTTCCAAAATGAAAAATAATAATAATAAAAAAAGGGCTGGGAGTGTAGCTCAGAAGAAGGCTCCGGGTGCCATCCCCAGTACCACCAAAAAGAAAAAAGAGGGAAGGGGGAATAACGGGTATAGAAGATGGCCTTGAATTGAGAACCAACAAGAGCCACGCCGCGTGGTGCTGTGGACAGGCGGGGTGGGGCGGGAGCCGCCTGGCCTCTGAGTGGGTGTTGCTGCCCGTTGGGATGGTCCGCGGAGCCTAGGGAGACCAGTGCGCCCGCTCTGGACACCCACACCTTAGGTAGGTGACAGTGCAGGGTCCTTCAGCCTTAGAAAGGAAGGGACTCCTGACACCTGCTGCCACTCGGAGGACCCGCGAGGACATTATGCCACGTGAGAAAAGCCAGGCACGAAAAGGCAAATACGCCACTTACGTGCAGCCCTGAGAGCAGCCAGATTCACAGAGACCAGACAGAAGGGCGGTGCCAGGGACGGGGACACAATGTTTAATGGGGACAGAGCTTTAGTTTTCCCAAACAAAAGGCTCTGGGGATTGGCTGTCTGACAAGATGAGTGTATTTAACATGACGGATGGTGTTAAATGGTTAAGATGGTAAGGTTTCCAGTACTTGGGAGGCCGAGACAGGAGGATCGCAGGTTCAAGGACAGTCTCAGCAAAATAGTGAGGCTTTAATTAACCTCGCAAGACCCTGTTTCAAAATAAAAATACAAGCCAGGCGTGGTGGCGCACGCTTGTCATCCCAGTACTTGGGAGGCTGAGACAGGAGGATTGCAGGTTCGAGGCCAGCCTCAGCAACTTGTGAAGCCCTCTGCAACTTAGTGAGACCATGTTTCAAAATAAGGAATAAAAAAGGGCTGGGGGTGTAGCTCCGAGGCAGAATGCCCCTGGGTTCCATCCCCAGTACCACAAAAATAAATAAATAAATAAATAAATAAATAAATAATAAATACAAAACAAAATAAAAATACAATAGGGCTGGGAGTGTAGCTCAGAGGTAGAATGCCCCTGGGTTCAATCCCCAGTGCCACAAAACAAAAGATGGTAAGTTTTATGTGTATGTTACTATAATAAAAATCAGAAGCCAAGCCAGGTGTGGTGGCACATGCCTGTAACCCTTAGTACTTGGGAGGCTGAAACTGGAGGATTGCAGGTTTGAGGTCAGCCTCAGCAACTTAGCAAGATGCTTTTTCAAACTAAAAAATAAAACAGGGCTAGGGGTCTAGCTTAGAGGTAGAATGCCCTCGCTTTCAGTCCCTAGTGCCACCACCACCCCAAAAAACTCAGAAGCAAAATCTCTAGCCTTGGACGGTCCTTGGGTCGGGGGCCCAGAGAAACGGGCTGCGTGGGAGACCGCCCGGCTCTGAGGGGACACTTCTAGCCAGCTGACCGGGGACTGTCTGGACCTCTGGGGCTCCCTCCTCCTGCCCCGTTCCGCCCAGGCCGCGACACTCACTCTTCTTGAAGAACTTCTTCCGGCGTCCGGCCAGGCCCAGTTTGTAGTTGCTGCCGCTGTCACAGGCGCAGGCCTGGCCGTCCTGCCCGTAGTACTTGGGCACGAGGTTGGAGAGGGCTCTGCCGCCGCCGGGGCGCACGGGGCCCTTGCACTTGTGTAGCTTCAACTTCCCCGACGCGTCCTCCACACACTGCCACTTCTGCAGGACACGGCGGGGCTCAGGGCCAGAGCCTCGGCCACCCAGCCCACCCACGCCCCTCCGCTCCCCGCCCGCATCCGGACCTCGCCAGGCCCTGCCTCTGCCACCGCCAGCGCTTGCCCCTTGCGTGTGGCTGCTGTGCCCCCGGCAAGATGCTCGGGGGCAGCCTCTACTCCCCGGCGTAGGTGCTTGTCTGCTCCTAAAACCCTGAGCCGGGCAGCCAGAGGGTGTTTTTACAGGGCAAGCCGGATCATGTCCCTCTGCTACTTAAGATCTTCCCAAAGCTCCTGCTGTGCTGTGTGTGTGTGTGTGTGTGTGTGTGTGTGTGTGTGTGTGTGTGTTATTGGGGAATGAACCCAGGGGCATTCTACCTCTGAGCGACACCCCCAGCCCTATATTTTTAGTTTTATTTGGAAACAGGGTCTCTCTAGGTTGATGAGAGTCTCACTACTTGCTAAAGCTGTCCTCGAACTTGTGATCCTCCTGTCTCAGCCCCCCAAGTACTGGGATTACAGGTGTGTACCACCACGCCTGGCTTTCCTCAGCCCTTTTTATTTTTTTGTTTTGAAACAAGGTCTTGCTAGGTTACTGAGAGTCTCACTACATTGATGAGGCTGTCCTCGAACCTACAATCCTCCCAAGTACTGGGATTACAGGCGTGCGCCACCGCGCTGTCTTTCCCGTAAGACCCGAGCTCCTGACCCTGGTCTATGCCCTGCGCAATCTGGCCTCAGCCTCGAACCTCACCCACTGCTGTCCTCCTGCCCTGGCTGCTCCTCAGCCCCAGTGCTCTTTCCTGACCCCCCAAATGTGCTGCTGCCACGGGACCTTTGCACTGGCGGTCCTTTCTGTCTAGAGTGCCTTGCCTTCCTCTGGGTCTCTGTGGCTGGAGCCCTTCATCCTTCAGGTCTCTGCTCCAATATCCCTCGCCACTTTAAGTCCCTTTACCTGGGACTTAGATACAGTGGAGCCACAGGTTGCAACGCACACAGCTGACTCAAGACGGGTCAAACAAGTCAATACGATCTCTTCCTAACCCTTTTTTGCACTGATCCCCAGGTCTAGCCTCCTAGATCCTTCCCTCCCGTCTCCACCTGCTGCAACCCATGGACCAAATGCTTGCGTAGGGCCTGTTCTGTACCCAGGTGGACGCCCCAGGCCGGGGTGGGACGCGTTCCCTCACGGTTACTGAGCACTCACCACAGGCCAGGCGGGGTGGCCTGACTTGGTAAATACCTTCTCACAGGGCACTGTCATCATCCCCACTTCAAGACGAGGCACAAAGAGGTAGAGGAACTTGCTGCAGATCACACAGCTGGACACAAGGTCTCGCTAGGTTGCTGAGGGCCTCCCTAAGTTGCCGAGGCTGGCTTCGAACTCGTGACCCTCCCATCTGGCCCCCTCCCCACCAATCATCCTTGCCCGGTGGCTGGTTTGAGCACGTCCATGGCTTCCTGCCTACTCCGCCTCATCTCAGACCCTCCATTTCCCTGCCTCTCCTCCTAAGCCCCCCCCAGTCCACCTTGGCCTCAGAAAACACTAGTTCAAGCTGGGTGCAGCGGTGCATGCCTATAATCCTAGTTCTTGGGAGGCTGAGCCAGGAAGATCCCAGGTTCGAGGACAGCCTCAGCAATGTAGTGAAGCCCTGTTTCAAAAAATAAAATAATAAAATAAAATAAAATAAAATAAAATAAAATAGGGCTGGGTGTGTAGCTTGGAGGGGGAATGCCCCTGGGCTCAGTCCCCAGTTCCAGCTTCCCAAACATCAGTCAGTTTTTGCTATTTCTGAACGCTCTGCATTACAATTTCCTTAATGTTCCTCTTGCAACCAATTCACTTTTTAATAACGTAAATCTATTTTTCATGAGGGTCCAAGTGTGCGGCCCACCCAGGCCCAGCTCCCCACCTGGCCCAGCTGCCCGCACGCCGTCTGGTACTCGGCGCGCTGACACAGGTCCTTCACGCGCTGGTACTTGGGCAGGAAGTTCTCCTCCTGGGCGTCCACCTTGCCGCTGTCCCTCTTGTGGAGCAGTTTTCTGTGGGGAGGGGGGCTGGCTCAGTGCTGGGGGCCCCGGGGGCTGTGCCTGCCTGAATGGCGGCCCCGCTTAGTCCTGGTCACCCTCGCCACGGAGGACGCGGGTCCAGCCAACCGGAGCTCCTCATTTCTAAGACATTTAAGAAATTAGAATCTTATAGGAATTCCCCCAAATGGCATGAGTTGGCAATAAATTAACAAACAATGACGACGTCGCATGGTGGGCAAAACATACCCAAGGGTACATGTGGCCTCCAGACGCAATTCCGCATCCGCCCCAGGAAGGGGGTGTCTGGGGCTTTGGACGGCCTGCGAGTGACCGCTGGAATGTCCTGCCCTGGACCACGAGGTCTTTAGTACCCACACGCGGGGGCTGCAGGAGCTTTGGGGCACGCAGCCCTCCCAGGCCCGGCACTCACCCTCTCTCCACCAGGAAGGAGTCCCGCCAGACCCTCGTCTTCTTTTTCAAGTGAAACCTGCAAAACAGGCAGGTTCCAGCCTCTCCCCTGGGGCGTCCGAGTCATCCCACTTCCCTGGGGCAGGCGTGGTGGCTCAGGTGGTGGCCTGAGCAGGCTGGTCCAGGGCAGGGCGCTGGAAAGGCCCAGGAGCCTTGCATTCCAAGCTAGCATCCCTGGGCATTGCATACACTTACAGCTCACCCGGCTGCATGGAGGGAGGAGGCTGAGTGAAAGGGCCCTACAGGGCAGCCGGATGTGGACTGACGATGCCTCTCGGGGCTGGACCCTCTGGGAGGCCACCGAGGAAGGGCTCAGGGCAAGCCCCAGGTTGAAATAATGTTTCCGGGCCAGTAACCCAGCGGGCAATTCCAGCTCTGGCCACCAGATGGCGCTCCTGTCCTTCTTTCCCAGCCAGCCTCGCCTCAGTATAATTTTAGCTTTGGGAGGGTCCTGGGCTCCAGTGGGGAAGAATACCGGAAGGGACCCATCTTCCTAGGCAGGTCAGGATGAGCATGGGGGGCCCTAGAACCCCAGCTCCTGACTCCCGGAGATGCCCCAGGCCCATGTGGCTGGGCCCTGAGCTCACACAGGTTGGGGGTCCAGCGTCCCCCAGCCCTGCCCTGTTCTTACCGATTCACGGGCCGCTCCGTGTCCAGCAGCTTGAGGATGGATTTGCCATCCATGTCTGCGGGGATGTCCAGACCAGCGATGTCCAGGATGGTGGGGGCCAGGTCGATGTTGAGGACGATATGGGGGTTCCTGGAGGGGCAGGGAGAGTGGGGCCTCACCACCTGGACAGTGGTGCCTGCCTTGCACGGGAGAGGGTCCTGCAGGTGGGGACGCTGCAATCCAGCCACTTCAGCCCCTGCAGCCCCCCACCCCGTTCACCCCGTGACCTTTCGTGCCTCCAGACACATCAGCATGTCTCAGGAATGCCTCCCTGCCCCACCCACGAAGGCAGCCCACCTTAAGTGCCCCCCCCACAGCCCTGGGCCTTCTGGACCCTCCCAGGCGAACACTGCCCCCTGCTGGTTGTCCTGGACAGCCACAGTCTCAACTGTCCTCCTTGCTGCCCCCTCTGCCCGGAATGTCCTTCCTCCAAAGACTGCACCACACGGCCTTTCGCCCTGTAGTTGTTTGCTTAGCGATGACTAAGAAGGCTGTGACAGACCCCAAGTGGCCCCTGGGCTCACTTGAGCACAGCCCGACCTGGACCTGCTGCTAACCAGTGCTCGGCCAGGGGTCCCTCTCGGGGCTGTGTGGCGGGGCACCTGCTCTGCCTTGCTAGCAGCCTCCCCTGTGTCTCTTTCTCCCCTTGCTGGCTTTTTTTTTTTTTTTTTTTTTGCGGTACTGGGGATTGAACCCAGGGGCATTCTACCTCCAAGCTATGCCCCCAGCCCTATTTTGTATTCTTTATTTGGAAACAGGGACTCGCTAAGTTGCAGGAGGCCTCACTAAGTACCTGAGGCTGGCCGTGAACCTGTGATCCTCCAGTCTCAGCCTCCCAAGTACTGGGATTACAAGCGTGCGCCACCACACTCAGCTCCTTGCTGGCTTTGAAGAAGCAAGCTGCCATAAATCTGTCTCCCGCAGGGACCCTGGTGACAGTCTAGGAGGCAGGCTGCCTAGCCCCATGCCTCAGATGGGACCGTGCCCCGGTGGCACCTGGACTTCAGGCCAGACACAGGGCCCTGTGAAGCTGCGCCTGGACTTTGGACCCACAGGAAGCGTGCATGCTGTTTCCAGGAGCTGTGTCAGTGGCACCTGTCCTGCGGCACAGATACCCGGTGCAAGGTCCTTCCTGAGGCTCCTAGTGAGAACTTAACTCATCATACGACTGCCATTTCTCTGGTGGTGCAGGTACTGTGGGTAGAACCCAGGGGTGCTGTATGACTGAACTACACCCCCAGCCCTTTTATTCTTTTATTTTTATTTTTACTTTTGCGGTACTGAGGATTGAACCCAGGGGCATTCTACCTCTGAGCTACACCATCAGCCCTACTTTTTTATTCTTTATTTTAAAACAGGGTCTAAGTTGCAGAGGGCCTCACTAAGTAGCTGAGGCTGGCCGCAAACCCGGATCCTCCGGTCTCAGCCTCCCAAGTACTGGGATTACAAGCGTGCGCCACCATGCCTGGCTTCCCATCCCTTTAAATTTTGTGACAAGATCTCATTAAGTTGCCTAGGCTGGCCTTGAAACTGTGATCCTCCTGCTTTAGCCTCCCAAGTACTGGGATTGCAGGCATGTGCCGCCATGCTTGGCCCTTTTATCTTATTGGCTTTATCCAGTTTGAAGTTATTTGTGCGTGTGCAGTACTGGGGATTGAACCCAGGGGCATTCTACCTCTGCGCTTCACCCCAGCCCTTTGTATTTTATTTTTAATTTTTTGCGGTACTGGGGATAAAATACAGGGGCATTCTACCTCCGAGCTACATTCCCAGCCCTATTTTTTTTTTTTTTTACTCTTCATTTTGAAACAGGGAGGGTCTCACTAAGTTGTGGAGGACCTCATTAAGTAGCTGAGGCTGGCCACGAACCTGTGATCCTCCCGTCTTAGCCTCCCGAGTACTAGGATTACAAGTGTGCACCACAATGCCCGGCACATTTTCTTGTTTTGAAATGGTCTCGTTAGACTGCTGAGAGTCTCACTAAGTTGCTGAGGCTGACCTTGAACCTGCGATCCTCCTGTCTCAAGTACTGGGATTATAGATGCTTGCAGCTGTGCCTGGCCCATTTATCTTACGTGCCTCATCCAGTTGGAAGTTATTTCTGTTTGTAACCACGGGATCCCTGGCTGACAGGTGTTTGGACATTAGCACTCTTTCTCTTGTGCACACAGGTGTGCTTTGGGGTCTCTGAACCAGACCATGAACCCCAATGTTGGCACTTGTGGGGCTCCTAGTGGGTCAAACTCTCTCTGTTCACAGGAGCAGTTGGAGGTTTCCGAGGGGCACAGGGAGTGGTGGCCGGGAGCAGAGACTGTCTGGCCTCAGACCCCAGCTCCTTCCCTTACTTGCTGTGTGAACTGAGGCAACTTAACCTGTGTCTTTAGGTGCAGAACAAGGGTCCCCTGCCCACAGGGCTGTCACAAAGCTTAAATGAATCACACAGCTGTGCAGGGCTGAAGACCAAGTGCTACCTAAGCCTGAGCTGTTATTATCACAGCCATGACTCCAGGGGACACGGGGACCGGCAGGCAGTGCTGGGATGAGGTCGACGCCCTCTGGACCCAAACTCCCCAGGCCTGGAATGGCTGGGAAATGTCTCTCTGGAATTCCACCCGGCCCCACCCTTGGCCTTTGAGGAGGAATTCTGCAGCAAGCCGGAGTCTTAGCGGCCATCCACCTGCCTCTCAAAACGCCAGTGCACCCTAACATCCCGGCTGCAACCAGAAAGCTGCTGCCGTGATAACCTCTCACCTCGCCTCCCCAGGCCTATCGGGTTGCTGTCAGGGTGTGTCAACTCAAAGGTTAGGCCAGGGAGAAGGGCCATGAGGGCGGGGGCCCACGTGGTCCTCCAGGAAGGACCTGAGGGACATGGGTTCACTCTGTGCAGCCGCCAGGAGCTGGCTCAGCGGACCTGCCCAGCCCAGGCCCCGGGGTTCTCCCCGACAGCCACCAGAACAACGCCCGCCCAGCCCAGCCCAGAACCGAAATCGAAGCGCCCTTCCTATGTACTGGTGACCCGCAGGACACATGCAGCCTGGCCCCTGGGATTTCCTGGCTTCTTCCTCACCAGAGGGTATAAAATGCATCAGAATCCGCCCCGAGGGACATCATGGCTGTCCCGATTGGCACTGAGGGTCACCTGCCAAAATCATGAGCCGGGCGTGGTGGCGCACGCTTGTAATCCCAGTACTTTGGGAGGCGGAGACTGGAGGATCCGGGTTCACGGTCAGCCTCAGCTCTCTCTCTCTCTCTCCCTCTCTCTCTCTACTTAGTGAGGCCCTCCGCAACTTTGTGAGACCTGGTTTCAAAATAAAGTATAAAAAATAGGGCCGGGGGTGTAGCACGGAGGTAGAACGCCCCTGAGTTCAATCCCCGGTACCGCAAAAAAAAAAATCATGTGCCACTCAGGGGCGCGGTTCAGGCTGTAAGCACTGAGCTGAGTTCAGAGGCCTCCCCAGGAAGCCGGGGACTTGGGGGACTTTGGGGGAGCACTCACAGAGAGCCGGCCTCCACGTTGGGGCCCCTCACGTAGAACGGGACCCTGATGTCGAACTCGTACGGCATGGACTTCCCCTTCACCAGGCCGAACTGGCCGATGTGGTAGCCGTGGTCAGCCGTGTACACGATGTAGGTGTTGTCCAGCTCGCCCGTCTCCACCAGCATGTTGTAGATCTGTAATGCAGGCCGGGAGGTCAGGAGCGGTGGGGACCGTCGCCGACCCAGGGGTGACGAATGTGTGAGATCCCAGGCCCCGTGCTCTCCTGCTTCGGGTCACCTCCCAGCGAGGCCTGTACTGTCCCCACCATTCCCCACAGCACTGCCCATCTCCTCTCTCTCTCACCTCTGTGGACTCTGTTGCCCTGCTCTGCAAGGGGAGCTCCGTCAGGGCAGGGGCTCTGCATCCCGTGTACACCGACCTGCTGTATCCCGTGTACACCGACCTGCTGTATCCTGTGTACACTGATCTGCTGCATCCCATGCACACAGACCTGCTGTATCCTGTGTACACTGATCTGCTGTATCCTGTGTACACTGATCTGCTGTATCCTGTGTACACTGACCTGCTGTATCCTGTGTACACCGATCTGATGTATCCTGTGTATATTGCCTGTTGTTTCCTGTGTACAACGATCTGACGTATCCCATGTACACTGATCTGAATGTATCCTGTGTACACTGACCCTCAATAAGTACTATTAAATGAATGAATGCATGAGAGCAGCTGCCCAGGGCGGGACCTAGAAAGGCGCTGTTCAACAGAAATTTCCACAGTGGCGATATTCAAGCTCAGCTGCCTGACATGGTGGCCGTGAGCCAATGGGGCTGCTGAGCACATGGATCGTGGCCAGCACGAGTGGGGACTCTCAATCTTATTTTATTTTATTTTTGCAGTACTGGGGATTGAACCCAGAGGTATTCTACCTCCGAGCTCCACCCCCAGCCCTATTTTTTATTCTTTATTTTGAAATGGTCTCACTAAGTTGTGGAGGAACTCACTAAGCAGCTGAGGCTGGCCACGAACCCGGATCCTCCTGTGTTAGCCTCCCAAGTACTGGGATTACAAGTGTGCACCACCGCGCCCGGCTTTTCTTATTGTATTTTAATTAAAATAGCCATGGATAGCCAGGCGTGGCGCACACTTGTAATCCCAGTGCTTGGGAGGCGGAGACCAGAGGATCCCGGTTCGCAGCCAGCCTCAGCTACTTAGTGAGGCCCTCCTCAACTTAGTGAGACCCTGTTTCAAAATAAAGAAACAGAGCCGGGCACGGTGGCGCATGCTTGTAATCCCAGTACTTGGGAGGCAGAGACTGGAGGATCCAGGTTCGTGGCCAGCCTCAGGTACTTAGTGAGGCCCTCCGCAACTTCGTGAGACCTGGTTTCAAAATAAAGTATAAAAAAATAGGGCTGGGAACCAGGCGTAGTGGCGCACGCTTGTAATCCCAGTACTTTGGGAGGCGGAGACTGGAGGATCTGGGTTCTCGGCCAGCCTCAGCTCGCTCTCTCTCTCTCTCTCCCTCCCTGTCTCTCTCTCTCTACTTAGTGAGGCCCTCTGCAACTTTGTGAGACCCGGTTTCAAAATAAAGGATAAAAAATAGGGCTGGGGGGTGTAGCACGGAGGTAGAACGCCCCTGGGTTCAATCCCAGGTATTGCAAAAAAAAAAAAAA